>VDFB02350067.1:0-59565 GCA_007258455.2 Sequoia sempervirens
AGAAATAGACCCACCAGAGTAAAACATGTCTTTTGATGATTCTAACTTGACCAATGTGATTGTGAAGCCTTTTAATCCTATCAAAATCATTTTCAATCATTTCTGGGAAGGTCCTATTTTCGGGGGTCTCCCTGAAAATAGTGGCGAAAAACCCTAATTTACAAATTTTCAGAATTTTGCACATGTGTTCCTTGACAGAAACCCACCAAGATTCTATGATTGGTTTGACCTAAAACTGACTTAACATGGCATTTTAACAAAATTTAGCTCAATTTATACAGAATGTCACCAAAAATTTGACCCAAGGGTACGGCTTATATCAAACTCAAAACTGGCCCAAACTAAGATGCCCTGAAACTTACTAAAAATAGTAACTGCGAAAAATAGGCATTTCTAAAAATAGCAATATTGCCCACCAAGGATCTCAGAAAACACTCTGGCAACCAACTACATATACTCCCTGAAAGTGTTGGCAAGAATCCTCCAAGATTCTTGGAATCCCCTGAACTCCCTTGTTTAGCCTATGGGACTTCAGAAATAGGCTAATGGTCACTGATACACTTAGGACTTAAAAGGGGACATTACATTTACTAAAGAATTTATGCATAAAAGAAATGACTATTTGCATGTATCTTTGCCTTGAATACATACACTAGACTATTAACAGTCCTACCTTGCAAACAAGACTTTTAGATATTTGAAAGAAAAGAACTACTAATCTAAACACACACAAATGACACCTTCCAGCTGACTAAACAGAGACCAACTATTCAATGCAAACAAGATTTGAAGGAATAACAACTTGGAAAGAACAAACACATAATTCCAAGAAAAAAATTGTTAAAAAGTTTTGAAAGCTACCACTTGATCAATAAACAACATCAATACAAAACTTGACAAAGTTAATTAATTCCAATTTAATCAACTGAATTACAAACACAAGTGAACTAGTGATGTTACTTATTTGAGGGTTACAATGCCCAATCTTTAGGAATTTAAAATAAATAATAATCATTTTCTGATCCCCAAAAGAAAGCTTTGAAGAGAAACGCTTCAAGGCTATTGAAAAGCTAGAAAGACAGGAACTTTAAAGCAAATTTAATCTAAACAACTAATAAAAAATAGCATAAAGTAGGCTCTCAACTCTACCCAAAAATAGACCCACTAGAAATAGCCACTGTCGAAAATAGATATAGCTGAACATTACAAACTAATGCATGAATGGACCTCATGATTTGGATGCACTTTCTTGCTCTAATATCTAGCAAATCCTCTAAAACCCTAAACACCACGAATCCATCTCACCAACTAGGAAAACATTGTCCTACTGCTTTGTTGAGATTGAGAATGGTACTTGAATCCTTTGACTAGTAATATAAAAAAAACTCTTGAATCCCTATAAGAAGATGAAAGCAATGCTACTATAAGAAGATGAAAACGCTACCATAGGTACCATCCCTATTGTAAATGACTAAAAAGTAATTTCTCTACCCTATCTATGGACTAAAAAGCTTGTTGGGAACAATTCTTCACTGCTGCAGCCACTTGTTAAAGATCTCAAGTTTCCCTATACCTTACACTTGCCACTTAATTGCTTGGACAGAGATTTTCAACGTGTAAACCATGTTTTGCAAACTTGGCAAAAGTGAAGAGGCCTAACCATGTTGGGTGTGTTGATGTGTTTTTTGTGACACACCCAGCAGAATAAGTTACCAATAGACTCCCATCCCTCCTGTAGAGACAAATCTCCTGCATGCTGGGTGAGAAGGAATGGTAGGCTCTGGGACATTCTAGTGGGTGGGATGTGGACTGGGAAGCAGGTGGTTTGCTAATTATTTCAAAGGACTTGCAGGGGCAATTCAACAGTGGAGAAAGGAATTTGAATGCTTGAAAGGTTTGTCTATAAAGCTCTTGTTTCCTAAACTAACCAAAAAGTACTAAATGTAAATGGTTGCAGGGCCTAAGAAGGTACTACTCTACTCTAAGAAGTGGGACATGTTAAGTAGGTTGCTTGACTCTGAAGCTTCCAATCAGATGGCATGTTCACCAGATCAGTTCTTGTCATTTAAGCCTCCCCTTACAACTAAGATATTGATGGCTAATAGTATTTACATGGCTGTTTGTGCAAAAGGAGATGTTGACATGGGTACTAGAAGCTTTAATGATGTCCTATATATTCCTAAGCTTGCCAACAATCTTCTTTCTATATATCAGATAACGCATAGCGGTACAGGGAAGACTGTTGAGTTTACTATAGATTCAGTGTTCATTCAAGATTTGCATACAAAACAGCTTGTTGCAGTTGGTAAGGCTGATCATTATTCTAGTCTTTATGTCTTTTCAATTTTGCTTCTACTCCTGATGAAGTTTACTCTGAGGCTGATACTCCTGCATCGAGTGTGGATAGCTCATCAGAGGGTCAGATTGGTCACTTGAACCTTTGTGTTAAGGTTCCATCTCCTCCTGCTTCTTCAGATTTTAATGTTGCCATGCCTTCCAGTACTTCAGTTCAACAGGATGATCTTTGTCTTTCAGATTTGGCTTTGTGGGATGGTTACTTAATAGGTATATGTGATTTGTTTTGTCACTCTCATATTGCAGATTTTGAGGACACATTTGAGGGGGTCTCTCTCATCTTTGATGACAGTTGCACCACAACTGTCGTCTCATCATCATTGTCTTTGGAGATTATTCTTGAGTTTCAGCATACACCTGGAAGCATTGCTTCTCTGTAATGGAAGCATAACCTTTAAAAACAAAGGATGAGATATAGATTGCCTATTGCAATGCTTAAATAAGTGTAAGAGAAGAAAGAATGGAGGTTCTGCACTCCATGTGCAATTATATGTTTTGAGATGAAATGGCAATATATAATCTTGCTTCCCAAAAGACATTCATGTTAAGAAAACTGCAAAATTAGAAATTGGCATTAAAGCTGAACCAAATTTATTCAAACTACCGAATACGAGTCAAATTGTAAGTCATTATAGGGCATAATGTTAATTGTAAGATGCTCTTAAGCTTAAAACAGAGTTCCTTTAGCAATGTACCCTGTTTTGTTTATACAGTAACCAGAAAAGAAAAGATAACAAATTAATTAGGATTTCTCTCTATGCTAGCAGATAGACTAAACTCCTCCACAAAAAACTACCCTTAGCATCTGGAATAGCAAATGTTTCCAAGAATGGATCAAGTCACAAGCACCATCAAGAGCAAATGATTGTTAAATAATTAAAGATGATAAAACAATTGATTGATCTTAAAAGCAGCTTCAAAGCATTTTTAGTGCTTGAAGCCTTCACTGCAATGTTCAGGAAATAAGGGGTAAGAAAATCAAATTTATCAATCGTCAACTTATGAACTATAGCTAGCCTTTCATGACATACATGGTAGCTCTTTCCAGATTTTGCTGGGTGCCAACAAAATAAAAACTAAGACATTTTAATGATTTTAGCTGTTAAATTTGGAAGCTAAGCAATTCAGGGATGACTACAAAACTGTATAACAAAGGGGCCAAAAGAAAGAGCTCCAACTATTGAATTATTTTGAAAAAGAAGTCATATGCCTTATATATTAAAGCACTGATAACATTCAAATAACAGTACTTGATTCATGAATGAGAATGTTTAAGAAGAAACTGTTAAATTATATCTAAGAACTTACTCCGGAAACATGAGGCCAGCATCAACCAATATATACCGATCATAGTGACCTATAAGCATACAGTTCATTCCTATTTCCCCGAGGCCTCCTAATGGCAGGACACGTAATGGTGGATGGCTGACCCTTCATGAGACATCACCTAATTTCCTCACTACCCCATCCTCCGGCTTTTTGAGGCCCACTTCAAAAGAATTTTGGACCTTTCCTACAATTACACTGATACCAGAAGTACCTATCCAAACAACATCCCGGTCAGAGTAGAGTACACATTTAAATGATAGACCTTACGATACAATTATTCAGATTATACAGAATTCTTAAATGCCTAAGATAGATACAGAAAACAGGTAACTAACTCTGAAATAGAAAACAATGAAATTATACAATTTCCAATCTTGAGTTGAACCCAAAAAATCAACACTATGGATGGAATTCATTAATTGTTGTTCCAAATTGGCAGATTCAGCACAAATAGGATCCTCTCACAGGGAGGAGATCATGGCCCATAGCATAACAGGTGGGTGCATAGAAAACTCACCAGAATTTGTTATAATTAATCCTACTGACTCTGGTGTATTATAAAAATATCACGCAGATTTTTTAATCAGTCAACCTAGTTTTTTATTGATTTTATTTATTGAAAAAGTTTTCCGAAAAAGAAGGTCGATATTCAGATTTCTAGGTTTACGTTTTCCCTGGCTTCTTAAACCACAAGCTTTACTGATTTTTTGGCTAACCCAGAATCTGTTCACAGGTCAAGTGAAAAAACCTTTATCACTTTTGGGTTTGTCAATTCATTTTCAGAAAGAGATTTCACTTTACTATGGTTTAGATTAAAGTGGATCTTAGCCGAGAGCATTGCATGTTGGGGTTATGTTCAAAAATCCTCAAAAAGAAAGTGATGGGTCAGCTCCCCCTAAAAGAGAGAAGGAGAAATAAAGAGGCAGGGCAGAGTCCCGCTGGAAAAACCTCCACATATTACCAGGCAATATTGCGCTTTTAAACTGGAATGAATCTCCGGCTGAAAGGTTGCCACGCCTAAAGGATTGCCCTCCCAAAAAAGGATATCGCCACCGCAAGGGCAGGTTAATTTTCAAAAGGCTTGGTCAGTGTTGCTCCCAAATGTGGTGTTGAGGGCGTGTGAACGTCTGTGGAAAAAGCTGCTATCAAAGGGACATGGTAAAAATGGAGATGCTGCAATAGCTACCCTCAATGAATCCAATAAAAAAGTATCCACAAGATTGGATCATACAATAGAGTAGTTGATGAAAGAGTTCCACGAACACCCATCTAAGAGCTCTCATCAAATACAAGAACAACACCCTCCAAAAATGTATCAATCTGAGATTCTACAGATGACCAATGTCTCAAAAGCAAAAATCCCAAAAAAGGTGGCTTTCTAATGAGGGGATGTATTGATTTGGCAATCAAAAAGTGTATCCCAGTCTATCATTCACATTCTTTGTCACATCAATGAGAGGTCAGAGTTATTTATTTCAGTTTGAATGCTTGACTGTGAATAAATAAAATGATGTTATCAGCAATCTGTATGCCGACTATTTGTGAAAATGACAGTGAATTGTTCAATGCATAAAAATTGTTAGTTAAAAATATTGGCATACTTGTGAGTAAGATGCAGCTGTTCATAATCATTAAATTTTGATTTATTGAATGGTTTTCAATGTTCCACCAAGTGTTTGATGAAATGTCTATGTGCAAAAATTGAAACAAGTGCAAGTTTGTTAAAATTTCTTGGCAAGGGCATTACAAATTTTCTTGCATTGCGGGGATATATACTACTGTATAAGCTCATTTCTATACTTTTTTTTATCAAATCATCATGGATCCAACATATATTGCTCCACTCACTCCATACAACTACTATGGTTGGAAAAAACAAATGGAGATACATCTGAAGAAATCAGGGTTATACAAAGTGACCATGGGTACAAAACTTGAACCTACAAGAGCTGCAGAGAAGAGAAAATGGTGCTTGGTCCTGATTATTTAGTTTTTGTTTCAACCTTTTATGCTACTCGAGATGCACTTGGTACCAAACTCACTATGCCTTCACTTGATGATTTTGCTATATCACTCACTCGGGAGTAGGAAAAGTTGGTACAGATGGGATCATTGAAGTCTTCCAAATCACAAGCTCTTATTGCATCACTAGGCACTAGAGATCTGAAGGCTTCAAATGGAAAAGGCAAGAAACAAAAACAAAAGCATTCTAAGTCACATGAGCAAGCCAAGGAATCACATTCACGAGATACTTTTGATTCTTCTTCCTCTTCTAAGGGGGACTCATCTAAGAAGGATCGATCAAAATGTACATATTGCACAAAGACAAGACATGATGAGCATCAATGTTATGCAAAGCATATTGATGAGCTGAAGCACCTTCTACAAAAGAAAAATATTCAGTTGCCTTCTGTAATGAGCCTAGCCCAATGCTGATCAAAACTGTTAGTGTTTGGTAGCTTCAGGAGATATTTTCTCCTTAATTTATTCTTGTCAAGGCAGGTTGACCTTATTTTTATAAAGGAAAATTACACTTGTTCAAGGTCGGCTCTAGGATGAAGGGTTGCCTAGCATGTATAAATAGGAGAAGGTGTCTCCTCATTTCATAATTAAATCAAGCAATTCATTCTTCTGTCTTCAGGTTCGCACTTCAGTAGCAGCTCGCCAATTTTAGAAGCAGATCCGATTACAAGAAGAAGTTTTTTCATTTTGTATCAAGGAGAATTGTCTCTACACATTGTATTAAATTCGGCCTTGTGTGGGGCCTGAACTGTAAGCAGATTTCTGCTCTTATTCTGTAAGCATTCTTCTTCGAGCATTCACTTTTGGTAGAGGATCTACTTCTTTTTGGGGGGGATTCATGGTCTCATCTTTTCTCTCCTATGGGGGGAATCTTGATTGTACTTATGTGACTAAAGCAACACTTGGGGGAACATGTTGAGTCCTACATTCCTTTGTCACACGTACACTTTCATTTCATTTTTCTCTCTTTTGGAAAGGAGTTTTTTCCCATGAGGTTTTCTCTTTTTCTCCAGTTATGAGAGATTTCAGTTGCTTGTTCATGGGTACCTCATCAGGCCTTGTAGTCGGGACCCATTTTGCTTCCATCATTGCATTCTTTATCAATTGTTTAGTTTCTCCCTAATTTCATCTTAGGGGGGGTGTTGGAGTAACTAGGTCATCACCTGAGAATTAATTAATCATTAATTAATTATTAGACATCTTTTACTTTAATTAAGCTAAACTAAAGAATTGTTTTTTTATTAGTAGATTGAGATATATTTAGAGCATATTGTCTCATTGCATTAGATGATGACACTTGTCTCAATCTAAGCAAACCCTCATCTAGGGTTTTCTTTTTTGCTTTTATAAGCATTCATCTTTCATTGTAATCATTCATTAAGGTTATTGCATCAATGCAATTTCTTAGGTTGCTGAGCAATTCCTAAATGAAACCACCTCTCTAATCCAAACTGGAAATGCAGAAAAAAAAAATTCTCCAAATTCCCACACTCCAAAGCTTTTTATCCTCAAATGAAAAGATGAACACAAGTGTTCAAACTTATAAAAAGAGTTTGATTCCAATAAACATTGAATCCTTTCTTTTGAGCAATTCTCTTCCTTCTATAAAGTCCATTTCGGCCTTCTTTAGTTTGAGTTCTCTTTTCCCTCTAAAATTCCCTCCAAAAGTGTTCACTTAAAGCACTTGAATCAAATATTACATAAGGCCTTATTATGTCCCATTTAGACAACTCACTTTATAATAATAATACTTAAGTTGTCATTTTATAATGCTTTAAAATAAAGGTACTAGGATTAACTTAAAATATTATTATTAAATTACTTCCCTAACTTTATCCCTTAACCATATGGTAAATAAAGAAATAGGCTACTAGTCTCCCAATTATTTTAATTCTGAAAAAGGGGCAATATTTTTCTTTTGCTTTTCTATTCTATCCATCATTCATAGCAATAGTATTTTCTAAAGGATTTCTCAAAAGATTCCATTTTAGAAGACTATCATATTTTTTTCTTTTGGCTCTTGCAATCTTATCCTTTGTGATATTTTTAGCAAGATTCAACCGTGTAGTTTTTCGAGTCAAACTCATTGACCAATGTTTCATGAGTAGTGGTTCACAAGAACCCATCTCTCATGATAATGAATGGTCCACTTAACACTCATTGCATCTAGGCAATGCTCACAAGGGTGAAGCATTGTGCCTTCCCAAGTCACCGCTTAACCTTGGGAAAACTCTATGGTTAAGCGTGCTTGAGCTAGAGTAGTACTAGGATGGGTGACCTCCCGGGAAGGCACAGTGCTTCAGGTGGGCTTAACCTTGGGGAAAACTTTGTGGTTAAGCGTGCTTGAGCTAGAGTAGTACTGGGATGGGAAGGCACAATGCTTCACCCTTGTGAGCATTGCCTAGATGCAATGAGTGTTAAGTGGACCATTCATTATCATGAGAGATGGATTCTTGTGAACCACTACTCATGAAACATTGATCAATGACTTTGACTCGAAAAACTACACGCTTGAATCCTGATAAAAATATCACAATTGACACACTGTGGAAAATACCTCATACTTATCTTATTCTTTGCTTGGGGAATCTTCACTTTAAATCTTTCTTGGAGTAATGATCCCAATAGAATTATAGACACATCCCAAGAAAAAGCGACTCTCTTTAATAGTTCTATTTCTTTCTAAATTCCCAAAAATCCCAAAGAAGAGACCATTCTCCATGCTATACAACTATCTTATTTGGCTATTTATGACTCCAAATAAATTTAATATTGCCCTACTCACCGCTTGATGATATGGATTGTTAGAAAACCTAGTTAGGATTCATGCACAATGCCATCAACCTAGATTTTGATACTTGTAACATTGTAGTATTAGCCATAGTTGGCAGACTTGTCGAGTTTTCAGCGAGTCTTTAAAAACCCGCGAGTTTTTCTAACTTTAACTCGCAAAGTTTTGCTACCAAGTTTTTCGCGAAAACTCGCTGAGTACTCACCAAAAACTCGATGAGTCCTAGCAAAAAACTCACTGTGATGTTGGGTATCAAGGGTCTGGGGCCAAAAAGTTCATTTCATAACAAAAAAACACATTTCTTTTGGTTTGCGGAGCAAAAAACCCCTCCCCAACCAAAAAGACACCATTTGCAACGTTCTGCCATTGACAAGAGTGGATTTAAACGAATTTTTTTGCAGATTTTGAAGGCAAATTTGAACCACAGGTAGGTTTTTGGTTTTCCTTCTTTTCTTTTGTTTTTAATCATTTTTCTTCATTCTTGTTGCAAAATATTGAATCAAAATTGAAAAAAAAAAATCTTCATTGAGCAAAAAGAAGCAAGATTTTTGCATTTAGATTCCAAAAAGCAAGATTCATCACTATTTTTTGTTGATTTTTTTTAATTTTTTTTCATTATTTTCACTGTTTTTTGAATTTTTCAGACCTAGGTTAATTCTTTTATTTTAAATCCTTTTTGTTTGAAAATAATGTGTAGAATGTTTAGATTAGTTAATTTATTTACTGATTTAATCATTTAAACACATTTGTATCAATTTCAATCAAATTTAGAAAGATTTTTTAATGATTTATCATTTTATGTGTATAATTTAGGTTGTCTTTTAAAAAAATTTGTATTAAAAATATAATATGTTGTACATTTTTTTCTATGTGTAGGTTAAATACGCACTATAATGGCTTTTGCTTCAAGTTTAGCCTCAGGGTCCGCCCCATCGGTGCCCGTGCCATCATGGGTTCCAGACACTCGTCCTCCAAGAGCTAAAGACACTACATGGAAGTATGTCGTGAGAGGACCGGCACCTAGATCGGTTGTTTTTCCTGAATGTAAGAAGGTACATCATGGAGGCATAAATTGCCTCAAATACCATCTTGCAGGCATTACTCATCTTGATGCCAAGCCTTGTCCTAAGGCCACAGAAGAGATAAAAAGAGAGATAAATGCCCTCCTTGCAGTTGTCGAAGAAAACAAATTGCAAAGGCAGAGGACAAAGGCAACCCTAGCAGCAACCATAGCTGGTGGACATGGTCATGAGCAAGTGGAGATAGAGTCCCAATCAAATGAGGAGGCAAATATTGACATTGTGGGCTCTCTTCATGGTCCATGCATTCATGGCACACCAGTCTCTAGGCCCCACTTCCTCTACTTCGAGTAGAGTGCCACCGCTACATCTTCACACACACCATAGTTATTTTGTGCCAAGACACACTAGGATCACAGACATCATTGGAGGCTACATGGTGGAATAGGTACGTGCATCAACATACTAACATAGCATGTGCAAACTTTTGTAACATTCCATTCAATGTGGCGAGTAATCCCTATTGGCACAATTTGGTTACCGCATTGACAGTTGCGGAAAAAGGCTACAAGCCAGCTTCTCGCAAAGACTTGAGTGGGAGGTTAGTCAACTTAAATTTTATGCTAAGTTTATCTTCTTTAATTTAAATTAATTTATATTGAATCTAAGCTATTTTTTGTTTAAAAATTAAAATTTTGTACTTATTTCACTTTGTACTTGTAGGTTGTGTTGATGTGTTTTTCGTGGATCGCACTAACGTTAATAAAGTCGCCAATGGCTACCCCTATTCTCCTCTCTTGATCAAAGTATCCAAAGACGTGCTTAAGATTGCGAGAGAGTTCGTATGCTCAACCCAAGGTTCTTTCTCAAGGCGTAATAGGCTCGCTTGGCTTGATGTGATTTTGTCGGTATTTCAAGGGACTTTACTTAAATTGTTCGGCAGCGAAGAAAGGAATTCAAATGCTCGAAAGATTTGTCTATGAAGTTCTTGTTTCCTGAACCAACTTGAAAGTACTGAATTTAAAATGCAGGGTTTAGAGAGCTCTAATCTACTCTAAGGCGTGGACATGGCGATCAATTCTCACAAGCTTCAACTGGACTTCGCTTTGCCTCGCTTCAGACAGCTTCCACGGAGTCGGTGCAATCTTCAAAGGAGTAGCTCAAGGTGTTCAAATCACAACTTAGCATGAAAATACCATCACGACGACGCATATAAACATACAAATCATGATCGGTTAAGTAATATGATATTCAGCTGACACACAAGGCGAGATTCACCATCAAATAACACACTAGTGGTATGGATAGACGGGGTTTGCTCAAATTGAAGACCACATTCCACAATTACTATCTACCATGCATGAAATGAAACTTTATTCTACTTGTCATCAATCGAAGGATCTAAGAAACCTTGGTTAGCTACTCACAACAAAAGGCTTAAATTCATCATCAATGAAAATTTTGTATTGGGAGAGGTTCACAACAATTTCTTACAAAGTTTTAAGGAAAAAACTTTCCTTCTTCTTCAACTACTCTATCAATCTATACTAAGCTACTTCTAATTTGCCTCTCTATTCTAACTTCTACTCTAATTCTACTGTCTCATGAATGTACAAATGAAGGGGGACTCCCCCTTTATAGAGAAGGCCAAGTCCAAATCCATCGCTCATTAATCGGCCGGATGGCCCGTGACAGCTACCTCGTACTCTAAACAAGTAAGATTCTTCACCTCTAAACCGCCACCAAGAGGAGTGGGGTAATAAATGGTTCATTAATGTCCATCATCCTTCTGTACATTCCAACTTGAAATGCGCTTCATTACTGTTCTCTCGATCTTCTTCTTTGACGCCGCTCTTCAATCCTTTGTTCTCGAGCTTCCATCTTGAGTTTTGAAAACATTTCCTCTTTGTTACTTGAGCTCAACATTCTTAGCCATATTTTCTGCAACTTTTCTTCCTTCTCGTTGAAATGTAGTTTTGGAGCATTGGCCATCGCCTAGTTATCGCGGCTCCGTACTTTGACGCTCATCCTTCAAAACGATAAAAAAGAAGAGCATCGTGAATTAATTTTATCATATAAATTTACCTTACTCACTTGACTTTTCATGCTTCAACCTCCACTCTGCCCGAAAGTGATTCTCTCTCGATCCGAGTAGAGTTCATTACATTTCTAGCCAACCTTCTTCAATGCATTTTTCAACATCCTAGGGTCGAGGCAAATATACCCTGCATCATACTTTGATGCCTTAGACAAAATTTTAATTTTAACATCATCCCTTAAAAGTGTTAGCTTCAACCGCATCTTCTTTCACTTTTCGGGCCGACATTTCATTCAACTCTGGCTCGAGACAAATGCTTTTATCTGGAATTTGATCAAAAAATATCTAGGCTCTCAACTTCAAATTCATCTGCCAAGGCGCTTTATCTTCAAAAACATCAGTTATTCCGTGCCTTAGAAATTTTTGAAATTTCTCTTAGGAAAACTCATCAATCTTGTGCCCATCAAAGATCTCCATCTCGAAGGCCTCAACGAACTGTGGAAGACTTTAAAACCCTCTCCTTGTTGAAGATCTTAAATACCCAGAAGAAAATTTTCCTCAGAATGCATCAAATTCATGGGTATACAACGAACGGGTTCATTTAATTTTTTGAATTTTGAACCTTAGAAAAATAATTTTCGACAAATTTAATCCATTTCTTCATCCCTGTGAGTATCCTGTTGCTCTGACTTGAAAATTTTCTTCCATCTCATGAAGCCGGTACATTCTGTCATACACAGCCAATTTTATTCATTCTTGAGAGAATTTCATTACTCCTCCAAGCTAGGCATATTTTTCCTAAGGTGATATTTAAATATCAATACTTAGGAAAATAAATTTTACCACTTCATCACTCAAGCCTAGGCGCATTTGATAGGAGGTATTCTAAATTTCAAAATTTTCCAACGCCTTGAAATATTCCTCACATAACTTCTAGGCGCCCATAGAGGAGTCCACTTTAAATTTCCCACACTTAGAAATATTTCCAAGGTTAAAATGTTCAAGGCATTTAACTTCAAACTCCTATTGTTCCTTAGGGCGCAAATAACCCCTTGTGCTTTCATTTTTAAGCACTTAGAATATTTTCAACCACTTCTTCCATGATGGCGCATTTGGAGGGGGGAGGTTTCAATTTGAAACACTTAGACATTTTTTTAAACTTACTTCTCACTTCAAGGGCGCATATGGGACCTCCTACTTCCATTTTCCAGACTTGGAATCTTCTTCTAGTTGACATTCCCATGAGGGGCGCATTTAAGGGTGGGAACTTCAAATTTAGGATACTTAAAAACTTTCCCAAGCTCTTCATGCTAAGCAAGGCGCATTTCACCCTATAAGCTTTCACTTTTCATGCCTTAGAACATTTTAGGCTCATCTTGTCTTCATGGGCGCAAATGACCCCTTCTTGTTTCAATTTGTAGCTCTTAGAATAATTTCCAAGTGACTCCTCAAAAATAAGGCGCATTCACCAGGGTCTACTCCAAATTTGCAATACTTAAATTTTTAATCACCCTCTTCTCAAGTCAAGGGCGCATTTGGAGACTTCTACTTCAACTTTCAAGACTTGGAAAATTCTTTTAGTCTCTTCAACATGCAAGGGCGCATTTTGGAGGTGCTACTTCCATTTTGTGACACTTAGAAAATTTTCAAATTCCTCTTCTCTTTCCAAAGCAAACAAGGGTGCTTATTTCTAATTTGAGGCGAAATGGCATGTCAAGCTTAATTTTGTCAACTCTAAGCTGGGGAAATAGCATAAGCATGTAGAAACCCTAGTTTCCCCCTGATACGGATTCTGACTGAAGTTTTTGTTTTTCTGACGTTTTTGGGTTTTTGTGATTTTTTGAACGTTTTCAAGGGTTTTGAGCAATAAATGAAATAGTACGATTTTGCTTGAAACATGAAATAAATGCTTGAAAAATGATTTCACTTCGTAAATCTCAAACCCTAATACATGTACTGAATCTGGACCATAAATTATTCTTCTGCAACTATTACAATAAAGATTTGATGACATGCAAGTAAAAGGCAATGATTATTGAAAACCTGATTTTTGATACAGCATTAAATGTTCTGATAAAAAGGTACGGCTGCAACCAATATGCTCTATCTCCCTCTGTCCAACGATTGCAGATGACTCCAGACTCCCAGGCGCCTCCACTGCTGATGATAGAAGTCTAATATATAAGGCGTTTGGACCTCTTGAAGAATACGCCCAGAAAAGGAGTTGTACGGCCTGTATAGTACAGACTGGTACGGCTGTAACAGCATTAAATACCTTTGTACGGATCCTCTTCTAGCCTCCAGAATAACAAAGAATGGGCGCCAAGATTTACTGTCTGCTCACAGGTGAAAACTATGCTGAGACAATGCTCCCTCTGGTGGATACGCCCTTCCCAATGAATAGTACGGCCTGTACAAAACAGTACGGCCCTGATGTGCAGCAATATCAATAAATAAATATACAGCCTTCTCTGTGGTCTCCTGTATCTGGTAAAAATAGGTGCTTTCCTGAATAGATTTGCTCAACTGGATTCAACCCTGAAAACCCCTGAATATATCAACTCTGTGATGCTCAGCAACTTCTTCTGAAATGAAGAAATTCCTCTAATGGTAATAAATCAGATGTTATTTCACATCCTCTGAACTGCTTCGATGGAGATGGCTCGTTCTCCAACGAATGTCGAACTCAAACCCTAAGGTCTTCGTCCTCTGGAAAAAGACTGGCAAATTTCAATTCATCAAATGTCATAATGGCTCAACTTTCAAGGCAAATGCACTCTTATGCTAAAAAGTGCGATTTCCTTAAAGATAGGGAAATATTAAATATTTGACATTTTAATTCTTTTAATTTTCAATAGTTCTCCGTCAAATATTTTATTATAATTTAATAGTCAAATTGGCCCCTTTTAAAGTTGGGCGCACCCCTCAAGGCAATCACTTAAGTTATAATTTTTAAATTATAACTTTATATTATAAACCATTAAATAATTAATATTCAATCAATACAATTAAATATTAATATTTTCCTCGTTACTCATCTGATTACCGATCCGTCTGATGCTGACGAACTCTAAAGTGATTCCGGATGCCGCCAAAGCCATACTGCTAAAAATAAAGGTGGGTCCATTAACATCGCCAGAACCGCTAAAAAATATACTTCGCAAAAGTCTCCCAATGAGTCTTCGAATCTAGTGCTACCTGAACACATACCGCTTAATCCGGACGGTTAAAGCCCTAAACTTAATTCTCTAACCACTACGCCTTCACGAGGGTCTCATATGATAGGCCAATCTCACGATCACTGATGCTTGCCAAAAATGGAGACATGACAGTCCGCCCTCCCTAAAATTGCTTGACCCCAAGCAATCTCCACTGCAAACAAACTCGAATCCTCGGAAGGCCCCAAAAGGAAAACTGTGTAATGTCCCACACATCTCGAACTATCTCCTGTAGCATCATCAAACTCAACTGCGCAATCAATGCCTGGATCCCAAACCCAGCGTAAGAGTCTGTCGTGACGGTCCTCCTCAGGCTGCCACTGCGCTCTACTGCCTCCAACTTCACCATGCTGAGAATAGTGAAGTAACCCATTGGGACCCATCCCATGCTCGGTGCCAAAGCTGTCGCCACCAGGATCCCAATACAATATGAATCTACATCCATCCGTCATGCAGAGATAAAAGCTATTAGAAGCATCTACTATCTTGAATCTCTCTCTGTCCTCTGCTAAACCCTCATGGATGTGATAACTGACCCAGCCATCATGCCAACTAATACCATAGTCGCCCCGTAGCCATGTACCTGTATGAAAAATCTGCGACATAGAATTATCAAGCCCTGTCAAATACATATCAGCATGATGAATAACTGACTGCTGCCCCTGCAAGTAATACCCTGCAACCTGCTGAGTCAAGTACCTGCAACTGCTAATCCCATCTTGTGAAGATGGTAACTCGACACCGTAATGAATCACTCCTCAACTGTACCGAGGATCACCCCTGCACAAGTGTGGTGCATCGAATACGAATCATGTACAGGTGGATCAAAGGAAAAACTATAAGCACTCCTCACCGTGTACACCTCATTAAACTCCTCTGTGAGTCTTGTTTGGAATTGCGATGCACTGGAACAATCCCAAACACTACGATCATCACCCAACTCAGAACTAATGTCAAGAGTACTATCAACGTCCAACTCGAAGAGTGGGTTGTCATAGATCGAACCACCATCAAATTCAAACAATGGATTATTCACAAACTGCACAATCACTCCATCCTGACCGGAATCATCCATCTCTGAATCGCTGGAATAATAAACTGAGTTGTACTCCTGACTTGGCTCAACCAGCTGCCGATCATAGTCAACTGTATCAAATGAAAAGATCGATTTGCTTCCAGGAGAGGGAAACAAATCAACACAAGTACCAATCTCCCAACTGGATGAGTCTTTGAATATCTGCTGTGAAGATGGACAAGTATCGAGGGTTGTCACACAACTCTCGAGTGTATCATCAACCATGTCACAGGAACTATCAATGATCTGCCCTGCATCACCTATCACGGGACTAGTCTCATGAGAACCGGGTGCAATGCGTAGCTCACTGCAACTCTCATCTAGTGCACTCATCCTATCTGTATCAACTGCTCCCGTGTCCGTGCTGGATGTAACTACATCCTCAACATCTCCCTCTCGGCTATGAACCATGGGTGTATACTCCTCACCAACCACTGCCATGCAAGACTGAACGATATCCAAAGGTGGTGAAGATTGTGCCAAACTCAACGCCATGGTAAGCCTCTCAATCTGTAACTGTGACTCACGAAGAGCCAACGGGGTGCTATGTAATGAAACCATAGTCACCTCGAGCTCATGAGTGAGCTCATCGATCCGCTCCTCTTTTCCCTTCCATGCATCATAACAAATGCAATCCCACTCGAGAAGGAAATCCCTGTCCGCAAGTAGTCCTAGGTAATTTTGTTTCATCGTTCCAATCGCTTCTCGGAGTGCGTGTATCACTGCAAGGGAAAAACCACTATCACTGTGCTCCTCTGTCGAAGGAGGACTCCAACCATAGGTAGTCAACATCTGACGAGCAACGTCAAAATGCTCAAGGGCGGTGGTAATCATAGTGTCATCCACATGTAGTTGCCCAACCAAATGATGAGGATTCTGGAACTTACGAGCCCCAAACAAGATATCCTGTTCACCATATGCACTATGATATGACGCTGATCCGTCATCGCTCACCTCATGATAAGCAGCATCATGTGTGCTCTCAACCCTGCACACCTCAACATCTAAGGTACTGCTGCTCTGTACCTCAAAGGATGGCTCAACTGGTACGGTAGAAGTTGCTGGTATGACAATATCTTCACACGCTTCTACTCTAACAGTGACTGCATGCTCATCCAACGCATGATCCTGGGATTCCATATCAACATATGAATCCTCTAACTGGTTCTCAGAGGTCTGATCCGAAAAATCAGACTCATCATAACATAAGTTCTCAACACCAACTGCATCACTAGTACCCAACTCTACAGTCTCTTCGTGTAACAACTCAATAGGGCTACTTTGCATGTGTGAAACCGCCGTTGTATCATGCTCACGTGACGTTTCACCATTGCTGTCATAAAAATCAGAAGTAGCCTTCAGGGCAGAAATTTCTCGAGTCATCTCATGCAAGGGCGATGTAGGTAAGCCATTACCCGAAGCGGTGCTAGTATGTTCTCGAATTAAATCAGCACTTCTATCAAACTCATCACATAAATTTCTGCCTTCTTCATAGGAGACTGAAAACATCAAATCATTTTGACGAAGAGTGGTATCATCCTTATGCGTAGATTCTCTATCCTTTCCAGGTGTAAACAACTCACGAGCTGTAGTGAGATATTTCTGTTTTGCGAACTTTGTCTTATGGCAAAGACTCGGGTGCACATCCACGTAACTCATGAAAGGAAGTTTGTCTTTAATCTTCTGAGGTAGATTGCTATACTCCTGGAACATGCTATTCACTTCTCTTTCTGTGTTTGGTGGTGTTCTGTCAATAGTGATCCTTTCACTGATCTCAGGTGATTCTAACTGCCACTTGTCATTCGCTGTCCTAAATGTACCGGCGAACAAACCCTCATACCTTTCACCTGTTATAACCTCATCGGGCTCCTGTCTCGTGAAAGTGGGCCTAGTAGGCCTATCTGCTGTCCGTGACACTGTCCTAGGAGCTCTCCGTGAACCTGTAACACTCCTGTCCTCGTCACGACGTGGTGACGATCTCCTCGGAGTATCCAGTCTCTGAAGTGCATCTGCCAACTGCCGTAATACACCATTTGACCGCCGTTGACCTGCACTAAGATCTCTGAGTGCATGCAAGACCTCTGCACTGTTCCGATCTCTGTTATCGTGAGGAATCTCTGTTCTAATATTATCTGTTCTATCAGACTTGTAATTCCTGTCAGTTCTATCAGCCATGTTTCCCGACTGCCAGATCGAACCCTGTTGCCTGTCAACCAAAGCTCGACTGAATGAATAATACCTGGTAAAACCTAACTGTTCCGGCTGCAGAAGACGGCTAAACCCTCAGGATGGCAGGATTTAGCTCTGATACCACTGTAGAGACCCCTTGTTTCCCCTATTCCTGTCTCTGTCTATTTTTTTGATGTTCTTCTGAAGTTTTGGGTTTTTTAGACGTTTCTAGGGTTTTAAGCATAAAATGCAAGAGGGCGTTTTTGCAATAATATGATATAAAATTCTAATAAATTCAAATAACTCCGTAAAAGATTGAAATCATTGAATCTCCAGTTTGCCGGTATATTTAATAAACTTCTAAGTTGATTACAATAAGGACCCAGATACATGCAATCAAAATACAGTAATATTTTATGAAAACAACCTGGTTTATTGCAGCAAGATGAAGAATGTCTTTGGCATGGTACGGCAGCAATGATTTCCACTTTCTCCCTCCGTTCAGAGATCCAAAACAACACCAGATAAGTGGCGCCCCTGTGAGTGAAGTCTGGATGCACAAAAGCTGGGCGCTTTCCTCAAGACCAAGTACGGCCCTTGCTGCTGGTACGGACCTGCTGTAGCAATGTACGGCTGTGAAGAAAGGTCTCTTCCCTTGCGCCTGGAGATAACATCCACTGCTACTAAGATCTACACCCTTGGTGATGAAACTTGCCTGCCTTAGGAGAAGGCGTTTTAGCTCTGGAACAAAAAATGGCTTTCCTTGCTTCGTACGGCCTGTATACAGAAAAGTACGGCCAGAATACAGCAATGCTAGATGAACAATAAATTCGGCTCCCTTATGAAGATCTCCAGATGTGAGAAATAGGCGCCTTGATATAAGAACTCTTCTGGATGAATGAGATAACTGAAACCCTGAAGATTTAATACTTCTGAAGCTCAATAATTTCTTCTGGATGAAGAAATCCCTCTGCCTGGCAATAAATCGGATGTTATTTCACATCCTCTGAATCGCTCCCACTGGAGATGGCTCGTTCTCCAATGTATCGAGACGAACCCCTAAGGCTTCCGACGAAGTCTTGATCAAATTCTGATTCTCAAAAGTCATAATGGCTCAGAAACCAATGCAAAAACCTTTATCCTTCTCAAAAGTGCGATTTCCTTAATAATAGGAAATCATTAAAATATTCACTTTTTAAATCTTTTAATTCTTCAATAGTCTCAGCATTAAATTTAAATCATTAAATAAATCGTCAAACTGGCCCCTTCCTGATGATGGGCGCACCCCTCAAGGCAGATAACTTAAGTTATAATTTAATATTATAACTTTACATTATAATCGTTAAATAATTAATATTTAATTAATATAATTAAATATTAATATCTTCCTCGTTACACATCCGATAACTGTTCCGTCTGATGCTGACGAACA
This sequence comes from Sequoia sempervirens, assembly GCA_007258455.2. Taxonomy (NCBI): domain Eukaryota; kingdom Viridiplantae; phylum Streptophyta; class Pinopsida; order Cupressales; family Cupressaceae; genus Sequoia; species Sequoia sempervirens. The sequence goes on from VDFB02350067.1 coordinate 19,449, forward strand.
CTGAAATGATCCCGAACGCTGCCAATCTCATACTGCTAAAATAAAGTGTGTCCCACACCGCTCGGCCAGAACCGCTAAAAATAGTAATTCTCAAGTAAAGGTCTCCTGGACAAGCCCAAACGAAGTTACTCGATCAAAACCGCTTAATCCGACGCTGAAGAAAGTTCAAACGACTTCTCTAACCACTCTCCTCTCACAAATTTCACGAACCTATATGATAGGCCAACTTCATAATGACCGGACATGCTCGGCCAAAAATTGGGACATGACATCGGGCCTTTGGCTGCAGGTTCGAGCGTCAATGGAGATTTGAGCACCAGGCTCTATATTGGCAGTTTTGAGATTAACATTGATCAGTTTTTTCAGAAGGAGATGGCTTCATCTAAGACTTGCACGCGGGATCATGGTATTGTTCCAGCCCCTTCTCAGGTAGTAGATGGCATTCATGATAGTACTCTTGATGATGATGTTGATGCATGCCCAACTCATCCAGTTGTGAGTTGTGAATCTTCTTCTGATGCTGGCAGTATTGGATGGAATACACCTGACTACTCGGGTATTCCATAGGCACAGGCAAGCGAGTTTCACCTCGATTGCATCTTGAGGTGTGCTCATCAGTTTGTTTTCAGCCCACATACACAAGATGTGACCATGACATTGATGAGACAGAGGGGTGGGTTGAATAAGGGTTGTTCGGATTCACCTTGGTATGACTTGTTTCAGATTTTAGATGATGAGTCCAAGTTTGACGGGTCTCTCACTTGGAGTTCTCCAATTAGGTGTTTCCAACAACATGAGTTCGAGACTTGGAAGTTAGTCAATGTTGAGCATGATGGACTTCCAAGTTTGACATTTGAGGTATACCAGCACAGTATTTGGAGTCAGTGTGATTTACGGAGTTGGGATCCAGAAATTATTTTGCTGGTTGGTTGGTTTTATGAGTTGACAGGATTTGACAGCCTCTTGGGTTCCAGTTGCATATGGAGGTTATGGGATTGCACATGTTGCAGGTTCATTTGGGATCCAGGTGGTTGGTGGACAGGCACAGATGAGTTGACATTCGAGGATCAAATGATGTGGCAGTCGAGATGGTTTGGCAGATGTGGATTGAGGGCAAGCAATCTTTGGGAAGGGACGACTGTCATGTCCCCAAATTGGAAGAAAAATTAAATTAATTATTTATAGTCATTTCAATAAAGTGAAATTAAAAGATGACTTTATATTTAATTAATTTAATAAAGTGACTTAAAATAAAATTATATCATAAAGTCACTTAAATAATAAAATAATATTATATTCTAGAAGCTTCTGGAAAAGTGAATGAGAAATCTATTTAAGAGGCTAACGACTAAGCATTTGAGGACACTTGATTTGGATTACATTTCTAATTACCTATGTGGTAAGTTGTTGAAGCTAAATGCTTAGCATTCGTTGGAGGGTTTGAAGACTCTAGAGCCCTAGGTTCGGTTGTGAAAGATCAACCCTAGCTAGAGATTGTGGAGGAATCCATCCAGGGTTTCTACAGGCGCTTTATCGGAGGATTTCAGCAGGTGCAATAGTTGCTTTATTATTGCATCATCATTTCAATTTGCAACAACTAAGATATTGTTGCAAATATTTCTTAGGGGTTGCCAGATTTGCAGTAGCTATTGTATTGCTGCAATTTCATTTGGAAAAATATTGTATCTGTAAGTTGCCATAGCTGATGTCTTATTGCAACTATTTCTGAATAAATGCAAAAGCTGGATTATTTTTGCAATTTATTATTGTGCTGGAATTTCATATTATTTTCAGAATAAAATTATAGAAGTTTTATTTTAAACTGAAAGTCAGAAAATCTAGGGCAGAAAATTGGGGGTTTTGAGTCAAATCTAGTTTGGCTCATTACATTTTCAAGGGCTTGTTGCGAGAGTTTTCCAAAAGGGTTTTTGGGTCTTTCTGGGTTTTTAGAGAGCTTTGGTGGGCTGTCACATGCATTTTCATCAGTAACTATTTATGGACTCATAGTTGGCACACTCGCCAAAAACTCACGAGTTGTTTTGGAAAACGAGTAATAACGAAAAGAACTCGCAAAAAATAACTCGCCGACTTTTTGACAAAAACTCGTTTTTTTGGCGAGTTTTTGTCAAAAAGTAGGCGAGATTTTAAAAAAACCCGCGCAATCTGGGTATGAAGCCCACGGCCGGCCAAAAGCTCATTTCATTTCGTTTTTTTGAGTTGTTCTCACTCTTGGCAGAGGAAAAACCCAATCCAAAGCATTTTGCACCATTTTTCAGTGATTTTGCACTGAGGAGACGAGATTTGAAGGAGATTTTCATTGGATTTCGAAGGAAAATTGGATTTCCAAGTAGGTTTTCTGATTTTTCTTGTTCTTTCTTTTTTTTAATTTTTTCTTCATTTTTGTTGTTTGTATGTTTAAAAAACATCATGAATCAACTATAAAATAGATTTAAATACATTTATATTGTTGAAAAGAAGATTTAGATTCATCAAAACAAGAATTTGTGACACTTTTTTCTGATTTTTTTACATATTTTGCTGATTTTTTTCATTTTTTTTCATTTTCTTCAAACCTTAGCTATTTTTTTTATTTTGATTCTTCTGGTTTGTTGAAAACATGTTTAAAATCATATATTAGCTTCAATTGTTACTAGTTTAAAGTAATTTTCAGATTTTTACATTTTTTTCACATTTTTTATAACCCTAGTTTATTATTTTCTTTTATTAATCCTTTTTTTTATTATGAAAATGTTTAGAATCTTAGATTAGTTTAGATTTTACTAATTTAAAGTAATCTATTTTGATTTAATCTAATTTAGCTGGTTTTAAATTTTCTATCAAAAAACTAATAAATTGTGCTTTCACTTTTGTGTGTGTAGGTTAATTGATAATGGCTTTTGAATCCGCTTCTACCCCTACCTCAGCCCCATTCATGCCTAGGAGTGGGGAATATGTAGGCACTCGTCCAGCAAGAGCTAGAGATCCTGCTTGGAAATATGCATATGAAGGACCAGAACCCGGATCAGTGTATTGCATTAAATGCAAAAATGTATACCGTGGAGGCATCAATCGCCTCAAATACCACCTTGCAGGCATCCCTAGACGTGATGCTAAGACTTGCATAAACACCAATGATGAAATAAAAAGACAAATGAATGCAATACTTTCCGTTGCAGAAGAAAAAAAGGTGCAAAGAGCTAAGGCAAAAGCGGCAATGCAAGCTGCCATAGCTTCTTCTCAAGGTGCTACAGCCAGCCTTGATTCACTGTCAGATGATGATGATGATGTAGCAGCCGGCATAGTGGGCTCTCTTCGTGGTCCACGTGTGCGAAGACAATCATTGCAACCCACCACCACCTCCATCCCTTCGACTACCTCTGGCTCTAGTAGAGTACCAGGGGCAGGATCCCGATCAACACCTACGGCCACGGGTTCACGCATTGGTGATTTTTTTGTGCCTAGAAACACACCTGGTGCACAACCTTCTTTAGAGGCAACTGGGTAGAATAAGGAGGTGCATGAGCATGCAAATGTTGCTTGTGCTGATTTTTTGTACTTCAACAACATTCCTTTCAATGTGGCAACCTCACCTTACTGGCAAAATTTGGTGACCGCATTGACAGTTGTAGGGAAAGGCTACAAGGCGCCTTCACGCAAAGACTTGAGTGGGAGGTTAGTTTATGTTCTTTAATTTATGTTTTTTAAGTTTAATTTATGATTAATTTAAGCCATTTTTTTGTTGACAAATTAAAATTGTGTGCTTAATTTCTCTTTGTACTTGTAGGTTGCTTTCTAATGCAACTAAAAGGGAAAGGGCAACGATAGAAGAACAAAGATAAGAATGGCAAAAATATGGCTGCACTATTCTTTCTGATGGGTGGACGGATGGAAAAAACCGTACCATCATTAATTTTTTGGTTTCTTTCAAAAATGAGGTGGTGTTCTTGAAATCCGTGGATGCCTCCAGCATAGTAAAAAATGCAGAAAATTTGGCTAGAATGTTGGAGCAAGTGTGCATGGAGGTTGGGCTTGAAAATGTGGTGCAAATCGTAACTGACAATGTAAATCATTGAGAAACCCTAGGTTTCCCTCTGTCAATGCTCTGACTGATATTTTAATGTTTTTCTGACGTTTTAGGTTTTTGCAATTTTTTTGTGTTTTTGATGCAATATTGAAAAGGTACGATTTTGATAATAAATGGCAATAAATTCAAATAAAATCTAAAAGCTCTGGAAATGCAACAATATCAATGCCAGTCTCCTTTATTCAACCTTTCAATTGATTACAATAATACCCAGAAGCATGCAATGTTTAAAATGAAGAATTTTCAAGATTTTAAAACCTGGTATTTTGCTGGTACAGAAGTACAGATTTGTACGGCCCAATGAATGAATGCTCCTCTTCTGCAAAATGATGATCTCTGAAGACTCCCAGTAAGTTGGCGCCTCCAAGGAAGGTATTCTGGAACCCTTGTGATAGGCGTTTTCCTCCAAGCTGAAAAGTACGGCTGAGATGCTATGGTACGGCCTGTCAGAAGTACGGCCAAGTACAGCAGCTTGTTTATTTTGTACGGCCTCCTCAAATCAGCCCTTAAACCTCTGAATAAAGTGCGCCCAAGGTGATAGATGATAACCGGATGCAATAATCAAGAATCTCTCACCAATAAATAATCTCTCGAAGCTCAGAGTTTTCTCTCGGTAAGAAAACCTCTCAGATAGTACAGATCGAAAGATATTGCACACTCTTCACCATTGAGATGGCTCGTTCCCCAAGGCAAACAAACATGAAACCCTAAGTCTCAGGCTCAGACCAAAATTGATCAATATCAAACTCAATAATCTCATAATGGCGCACTTCCCAATGCAAAATCCTCTAATACACTGAAAAGTGCGATTCCCTTGAAAATAGGGTTTTAATGAAATATTAATATTTTAATAATTTCAACTCTCCATAGTTCTCCACTGAATATTTAAATATTAATAAAATATCAAACTGGCCCCTTTTTCATGATGGCGCACCCCTCAAGGAATTCACTTAAGTTATAACATTAAATTATAACTTTATATTATAAACGTTAATTAATTAATATTTAATCAATACGATCAAATATTAATATCTCCCTTATTTCTAACCCGTTTACTGATCCGTCTGATGCTGACAGACTCTGAAGTGATTCTTGATGCCGCCACAGCCAACTGCTAAAAATAGCAGTGGTCCCACACTGCCTGCCAAGAACTGCTAAAAATAGCAATTCTGCAAATATCCTCCGATCGGTTTCGTAACGAAGACAACCGATCAATCCCCGATCAGTTTCTGTCAAGTCCGGCGGACTTCTATCCACCCATCGGGCTCACGAGGGTCGTGATGATAGCCAACTCGGGCTTCGCCCTCGAGAGATGTCCAATGAAGGGACATGATACCCTCTCCCGGGAATTGCTTGTCCTCAAGCAATCTCAATGCCGGATGCTGCAAAATCTCCTCACTCTCCCATGTCGCATCCTCAACCGGCAAATCTCTCCATTTCACCAGATATTCCCGGATAGTCCTCCGACGCAACTGTCTCTCCCTATACTCCAGGATGGACTCAGGTACTAGAATCAACTTACCCTCATCATCTAAGGGTGGTAACACTGCAGATGGTACAACACGATGACCCAACGCCTTCTTGAGGCGTGACACATGAAATACGTTGTGTACCCTGCTCTCAGCTAGAAGCTCAAGCTCGTAAGCCACCTCGCCAACTCTCCTCAGGATCCTGAAAGGACCGTAATAGCGCGGCTTAAGCTTCTCTGACCCACTCTTCCTAAGAGTGGATTGACGGTAGGGCTGAAGCATGAGGTAAACCATATCACCAACCTCGAAATGCCTCTCCGTCCTCTTGTGATCTGCATATTGCTTCTGCTGATTCTGTGCCTTTGCAATATTCTCCTTGAGAGCCCTCATAGTGTCCTGACTCTCCTGCAACCAACCTCCTGCACTCGGCACTCTACTGTCGCTCAATAACAGATCAAGGAAACTCGGCGCCTCATACCCATATAGTGCCATGAAGGGTGACATCCGAATGGTCATATGGAATGTCGAGTTGTAGCAATACTCACACAAATGTATCCATTTGACCCACGCCTTCTGCTGCCCTGCTATGTAGTTCCTGAGATATCCCTCCACCCACTTATTAACTATCTCTGTCTGACCATCTGTCTGTGGATGGTAACTGGTGCTCTGCAAGCTCTCGGGTCCCGCGAAAGCCTCAAGACCTCCCCATGGTTACTTCAGAACCGGGCCATTCACACCGACGGTGTCTCGGAAATAACCCATGAAGTCCTAATATCTCGAAGAACACCTCAAGCACTGTGAAATGTGGTAAGTCGCGGTGACCTGAAGAAGTGGGCATACTGTAGTTTCCATCCACAACCACGATACACACCAAGGCTTTTAGGCAAGCCCGGGATAAAATCCATCGACAGGCATTCCCACTTCCTGTCAGGAATCGGAAGTGGCTGTAGTAGACCTGCCGGGTGAGTGTTCTCCTGCTTGTTCTGCTGACAAACAGGGCACTCACGCACATACTGAAGAACATCTCTCTTGAGACCTTTCCACGTAAACCTCTCCCGTATCTGCCTGTAAGTCTTGAAGTAACCGGGATGTCCTGCTGTGGGAATATCATGAAAGGCCCTCATAACCATGTTCTTCACCTCAGAACCGGAAATCAAAAATATCCTGTGCTTGTAAATGATCAAATCATTCACAAGTGTGTACCTGGTATCTACTGCTGATCCCTCGACAATGCTGGAGGCCCAACTGTCCTTGGCATACTCTGCCACTATCAAATGCCTCCAATCCTCTGCAATCTGAACCATAGTGCCTAAATACGGTCTCCGTGATAGTGCATCTGCCACTACGTTCTGAGTACCTTTGATATACGAAATATCAAAGTCATAAGCCCGCAGCTTGCTGACCCACTTCTGCTGTCTGTCATTGAGATCTCGCTGCCCTAAAAAGTGTCTAAGACTGTTATGATCAGTCTTAATGCAAAATTTGCTGCCAACAAGATATTGCCTGAATTTTGCTAAGGCATGCATAATCGCGAGCATCTCTTTGTCGTATATGCTATACAACCTCTCGGGTCCTCTGAGCTTGCGGCTCTCATAAACTATCGGGTGCTTGTCCTGCATAAGCACCGCACCAATGCCCTCACCTGATGCATCACATTGAAGCTCAAACGGCTTCGTGAAAGTCCGCAATGCCAAAATGTGGCAAGTGGTCATCAACTCCTCGAACTTCTAAAACACCTCGTTTAAGTCCAAACAAACTTCTCTTCATCAACTGTCATCGGGGCTGCATGCCGTGAATAACCATTCACGAATCTGCGGTAGAATCCATACAAACCGAGAAACCCTCTCAACTGTGTCAGGTTCGCCGGTGTGGGCCAATCAACAATGGCGCGGATCTTCTCAGGATCCATACGCACTCCATCCGCACTGATAATATGACCAAGGTATAACAATTCGGTCATCCCCAAATCGCACTTGGATTCCTTGGCGTACAAGGACTCCCTCTCCAAGATGCTCAATACAGTCTCCAAATGGGCCAGGTGCTCCTGCCAAGTCCGACTGTATATCAGAATGTCATCGAAGAAAACCAACACAAACCTCCTCAGCGAAGAATGAAATACCCTGTTCATAGTGGACTGAAAGGTAGCTGGCGCGTTAGTGAGCCCAAATGGCATCACCACGAACTCGAAGTGCCCACAATGACATCTGAAGGCTGTCTTCTCTATGTCCTGCTCACGGACTCTAATCTGATGATAACCCGACCGTAAATCAATCTTCGTAAAATAACATGCCCCATGAAGCTCATCAATCAACTCATCTATCCTCGGTATCGGGTATCTGTTTTTAATTGTCCTCTTATTTAGGACCCTGTAATCAATGCACATGCGCAACGTTCCATCCTTCTTCTTCACCAATACAACAGAAGAAGCGAACGGCGACTTGCTAGGTCTAATGTGACCCATAGCCAATAACTCCTTTATGGTCTTCTCAATCTCATCCTTCAATCTTTTCGGATGCCTGTAAGGAGTTATCATGATGGGTTTTGCACCCTCCTCGAGCTCAATAATGTGCTCTATCCCTCTATCTGGAGGTCTACCTGGCGGAATATCACTGAACACCTTATCATGCTTGACTCTGATCTTTTGAATGTCCGGATGATACTCTGTCTTTTGCTGTCCCTCCTGTAAAGGTGCTAAATGACACTCGGCAGCCCACTCTACCATGTCATGACGCATGAGCCGCTCCATTCGGCGAAAGGAAATTGTTTTAAGGTCGCTGTCCCGTATTGCCTTAAGAATATGAGTCTTCCCGTCGACCTCAAAACGTATCTCCATATCCTTGAGACGAAGTGTGACCTCCTCCAATGAGTGTAACCACTTCATTCCCAATACTAAATCAATGTCTCCCATATTGACAACATAATAATCTGCCTTGAACTCATAGTTGTTCAAGCGTAATGGAAGATCTCTAATCATGCGTTCGCATCTCAAAGTGTACCCATCCGCCACTTTGACTTTGATGCCCTCAAACTCCTCTGTAATAAGCCCTCGTTTCTCAACGAACCTAGCATCAATAAAATTATGTGTAGCTCCTGTATCCAATAGGGTAATGACCCTCTGACCTGCTAATACACCACGGAGCCGGAAAGAACCCTCCTGCTGGATGCTAGACAATCTACCCTCCTGTATCTGAAGCTCGGGTTCTACCTCTGCTCTATGCTCTGGAGTCTCTGACTCTGAATCATCTGAATGCTCAGGCTGCTCTGAATTTTCTGATTCTGAGTCTTCATAGTATGCCCACATAACACGATTCGCCTTGCCCTTAGGTCTTAGAGGGCAATCGTGATTGGCATCATACGGTCCCTTGCAGTAAAAGCATAACTTTTTCCTGCGAAGGTCATTCAGGGCCTCACGATCCAAGGGTGGGAAGGCTGATTTCCCCTTCGAATCGTTTCTATAATCTGATCTGTTTTTGTTATAATCAGATTTATCATTGTTTTTATTAAAGCCCTTGTTATCTCGGAATGATGAAGAACCTCTGGAGTTAAATTTATTTGCTGGGGCTGCGAACTCCATGTTACGTGCCTTCCTCATCGCCTCCTGTAATGATGGAGGATCAAAGGCTTTTATCCAGCCTTTAAGTGGTTCTGACAAACCCTCCATAAAGAGAACTACCAACCGCCTCTCAGATATGCTCGGAACCATGACGGAGAGTCTCTGAAAGTCGCTGATGTATGTCTCGAGATTGCCACTCTGCCTCAACTGTGCCAAATCTCTGAAGTAAGTCTCCGGATCCTTCCTATCAAATCTCTCAACCAGCCTGTCTACGAACTCCTGATATGAAGTGATCCCATCATGATGTAGCGTCACCATACCGTGATGCCACCAGTCATATGCTACTCCCTCGAGGTGCAGTGTAGCGTAACGGATAGCGTCTCTCTCAGCCATCGGACGCAAGGTAAGGAATGTATCAAGCTTGCTAATCCAAGCTTGGGCTGTCATCTTCCCACTGCCATCAAACATTACCAGATTCAACCCGTTAGTTGCATGTTTGAGGTCATTATTCTGCTGTCGGGGTCTCCAATCCTGACGAGCCCTATTGTGTTCACGCCTCTGTGTGATAAAACGGTCAAAAGTAATCCGTTCTCTGACTGCAGGAGGTATCAACTCCCACTCCTCGTTTGCTGCCATAAGGTTATCAGCAAACAAATCATCCCGATCCTCCTCTGGCATAGCCTCATCGGGATCCTGTCTCGTGAACGTAGGCCTTGTAGGCCTATCAGCTGTCCGTGACACTGTCCTAGGTGCTCTCCGTGACCCAGCATCACTCCTGTCATCGTCACGATGTGGTGACAGTCTCCTCGAAGTCCCTAATCTCTGCAGTGCCTGTGCTACCTGCTGTAATACATCATCAGATCGACGTTGTCCTGCACGAAGATCTCTGAGTGTGAGTAAGACCTCAGCATCATCCTGATCTCGGTTGTTATGAGGGATATCTGTCCGGGGTATATCTGTTCTCTCAGCCCTATCATTCCTGTCAGCCATGATTTCCGGCTGCCTGCTCAAACTGTGTTGCCTTTCAAGCAAGGCACGTCTGCGAGTGTAGTACCTGTATGTATCAATTTCCTCTGGTTGCATGTGATGGCCCAAACCCTAGGATGGCAGAATCAAGCTCTGATACCACTGTAGAAACCCTAGGTTTCCCTCTGTCAATGCTCTGACTGATATTTTTTATGTTTCTCCGACGTTTTAGGTTTTTTGCAATTTTTTTGTGTTTTTGATGCAATATTGAAAAGGTACGATTTTGATAATAAATGGCAATAAATTCAAATAAAATCTAAAAGCTCTGGAAATGCAACAATATCAATGCCAGTCTCCTTTATTCAACCTTTCAATTGATTACAATAATACCCAGAAGCATGCAATGTTTAAAATGAAGAATTTTCAAGATTTTAAAACCTGGTATTTTGCTGGTACAGAAGTACAGATTTGTACGGCCCAATGAATGAATGCTCCTCTTCTGCAAAATGATGATCTCTGAAGACTCCCAGTAAGTTGGCGCCTCCAAGGAAGGTATTCTGGAACCCTTGTGATAGGCGTTTTCCTCCAAGCTGAAAAGTACGGCTGAGATGCTATGGTACGGCCTGTCAGAAGTACGGCCAAGTACAGCAGCTTGTTTATTTTGTACGGCCTCCTCAAATCAGCCTTAAACCTCTGAATAAAGTGCGCCCAAGGTGATAGATGATAACTGGATGCAATAACTGAAGAATCTCTGACCAATAACAATCTCTGGAAGCTCTGTAGTTTTCTCTGAGTAAGAAAACCTCTGTAGGCAATAGATCGAGTGATATTGCACACTCTCTGAATTGCTTTCCGCTGGAGATGGCTCGTTCTCCAAGGAATCGAACGTGAAACCCTAAGTCTCAGGCTCAGACCAAAAATTGATCAATATCAAACTCAATAATCTCATAATGGCGCACTTCCCAATGCAAAATCCTCTAATACACTGAAAAGTGCGATTCCCTTGAAAATAGGGTTTTAATGAAATATTAATATTTTAATAATTTCAACTCTCCATAGTTCTCCACTGAATATTTAAATATTAATAAAATATCAAACTGGCCCCTTTTTCATGATGGCGCACCCCTCAAGGAATTCACTTAAGTTATAACATTGAATTATAACTTTATATTATAAACGTTAATTAATTAATATTTAATCAATACGATCAAATATTAATATCTCCCTTATTTCTAACCCGTTTACTGATCCGTCTGATGCTGACAGACTCTGAAGTGATTCTTGATGCCGCCACAGCCAACTGCTAAAAATAGCAGTGGTCCCACACTGCCTGCCAAGAACTGCTAAAAATAGCAATTCTGCAAATATCCTCCGATCGAGCCAGAACGAAAGACAACTGATCAATCCCTGCTGACTGAAGCTGAGCCAAGCTCCGAAGTGACCCCCTATCCAGTCCATCGGCCTACGAGGGTCGTATGATAGGCCAATCCTGTCGTCTGAGAGATGTCACGAGAAGGGGACATGACAGATTGTGCGTCCATCAGGTAAGATTGATGATTATTTAATCATGCATACATAAGGATCGATAAAAATTGATAATGAATGAATAATATGACATAAGAATTATATGAGTATATATGAATAACGAAATAGGCATGATATTGAAAATAGAATATTAGATACATATTTATGTAGAAAATAAAGACATATACATGTACTTATAAATTGAGTCAATTAGAAATGATTTTTATAATCCTTATTTAAATAATATTTATGATGGTGCAAATAATGGTACTTGAGCCTTATAAGTCATACGACTCCGCTATGATGATAAATGGTATAATAGAATTTCCATCCATGATATCTTGAAAGATGTTAGTATCTAATACACACAGGAAATTTAGTATAAGAGAATCATCCATAATGAGTAATAGGGATGTTTGATTTATTAATCTCTAACGTTCTAATGTCTCTTGGAGAAGCATTTTGAGTGCAAGATTTAGGTTTAACTGTCTCCACTAAAAAGGGGTCATTACAAGTGGTATCAGAGCATCGGTCCTGCCATCCTGTGAAAATGGTGTATGCAAACTTACCAAGACAAAGGTATATTCTATAAACATAAAGAAACAATCTGACTCATGCAGATCAGGTATGGTTGTGACCATTGAATATAATTTCTCGTCTAGTAAGATATATGCAAATTACAAGATTTAAATAAGAACAATGATATTGTTTGGCAATAAATAAACAAATAGGGAGATTAAATTGGTGATGAATAGGCACATCTAAATGTCACTGATAAATATACCTAAATATATAATGATTGATGAGTATATAATAGGCGATTAATAAATACAATTTATGCATAATAATAGTTATCTAATTGATGTCATTTATTATAGTCATTTTGGAAATGCATTGCTAATATGTTATTTTGAATTGAACAACTAATGGTGTTATGATAATCTACCATTCTATTTCAACATAGCATAAGAAGGCGGCATCGTTGGATGGGGGTTTCTGCAAATCAAAGTGGTAAGTTTTAGGTGCGTATTTTCATAGCCCTAAATCAGCGATACCTTTATATAGTTGGAAAACAATATTTGTTAAACGTGTTATAAATGATTGATAAAGGATTGGTGATTAATAGATTTAAGGGCTAATGTATATGATAAATAGATTATTAATATTTTAATGAATTCATGAATCCTCATAGCATGTTGTAACTGTGTCTTGTAATAAGGTAAGATGCAATTGTTCGTATCAACAATCATGTAGTTGGTTGGGGATGGAACCGATAGGTTGAGCAGATACTAGAGTCCCTTCATGGTAGACCACCCTCATTGGATGACTGCAGGTCTGCCAACGAGGGCCGAGGGCGTCATTTCCACGGGTGTTGGTTGGCTGCCCTCGGGCTAAGAAGGGAGTGCTCTAAGGGCCTCCTATGGGGATCCTTCCTCCAAACTATTGCATGGACTGTGTGTCTACCCATTACCAAATTATCATTTTGTTTCAATCCAATCACAAGGGAGGAGGTTTGGACGCCCATGAAGGAGAGCAGGTACTAGGATCTCTTCGAGGTAAGCTACCCACTTGGATGACTGCGGTCTGCCCATGTGGGCTGAGGGGGTCAGTACAACGGTTGTTGTTGACTACTTTCGGGCTGAGAAGAGAGGCGCTAAGGGCATCCTTGTGCGTGGTCCACTCTTACCTCCTTTGAATTGGATGAGCGAAGATAACTTGGGGTGTTTTAATATCTATTTAGTTTGCTTAGAAATTTACCAATTGAATGCTTCGTAACATATGTTCATGTGAATGCTTGTGCATTATATGTATTCGCGTGTTTGCTTCATGTTTATGTGTATACTCGATGACCTTGGGAAGGAGGATGGGTCCACGGTGTAGTATGGGATACACCAAATCCACCTTCTCGATTGTCTAACAGCATACTTCATTCAAGTGTATTTGTAATTGATTGTACACCCTATAATCATGATTGAAATTGTATTTGAGTGTATACTTTATGAATTATGGTTGAATTTGCAATTGGGTGTATACTCTATGACTGCATTTGTATTTGTGTGTATATTATATGATTGAGTTGACTTATGACTACATTTGAGTGTATATGATCTTGTTTGAGTGCATATTTACAATGTATTTGTATGCGAGTGTATACTCTCCACCTTTGTATACTCTGTGACTTTGAATTCAAGTGTTCCCTTCATGACGATGTATTTGGGTGTTTTTGTTTCTTGGTTAGCATCTTGTTTACTTCATGACGACGCATTCAAGTGTGTACTCTATGACCTTGCATATGTTGTGACTTATTTTCAAGTATGACTTACATGTTTTCATGCATATGCTTTGTGACTTCATGCACTTGTGCACATACTTCATGATATTATGATGTTTTTGTTTCATGGTATATATGGACATACTTAGTATCTTGCTTATCTACTTCATGATTGACGTACTATTATACATGACTACCCCATTCGTAAGTATATTTTGCTTGTATTTTTTGAGTGTATCTGCAAGCATTCTACTATGTATGATCATTTCAGTATTCTTCATGTTGTGTATTTATGCGTATGCTTGAGTGTCCCTAATTATCTTCTGAAATCCAAACCCCATGATTACACTTCATGCATCTCAGGTGTATTTTTATCAAGTACTTTATTTCCATGCATAGAAGTAAATTTGAGTATACTTGAATGCTCTACATATTCATATCTTAAGTAATGAATAAATGCTTCTCACTCCATGTGTGCAATTCCTCTATGTATGCTTCTTGTTAGAGTGTATCTATATTGCTTCCTACCTTATGAGTATTTATGCATTAGGTACTTGTCTGGGTTTATGTGCTCGATGTATGTACTTCAAGTGTATCACTTTCCCTAAAGTATAATTGCATGATTTGCATGCCTTATGTGTAATTTTTTGATTGATGCTTTTGTATGTAATTATATCGCATTACGTAATGCACTACATGTATTTATAAGTGTATTTTGTATGCTTCACTTGTAATCTATGATTATGCTTTAGAAATGTATTCATGTTTGCTCCATGCTTGTATCTTGTATACATTTATGGCTAAAATATTTAACATAACTGCTTTGTGGATAACGTCCTGATGTGTCTTTCATGATTAGTGTGTTTTCAGCATGTTTACTCCATTTTCATGCATACTTGCAATTGAAAAGCATACCTCATGCTTTATATATTTAAGTGTATACTTCATGAATACCTCATGCCATGTGTATTCGAGTCTATGCTTCCATGCTCCATGTATTTTTTCACGCTTGTACTTCATGCTTTACTGCTTACATGTATTCAAATGTATGATTCATGTCTTATGAGTGTACCTCATGTCTTACATACTTGCTTTATGCCTAATGTGCCTTAGCATGTTTTTGCATGTGTATATTTCCGTTATATTTCTTGAGTGTAAACTTTCAATTGAACATGTATATATCTTGAGTGTATTTGCATATCTTGTGTGTATTAACACACCTTACTTGTAAGTGTATGTATCATATCTTGTGATTGATTATGTGGTTGATGTGCCTTCAACACGATTATGTGTGATTAACTCATGTTTGTCAAGATTCTTCATACATGAGTGCCCTCTTAATGCTTTGAATATGCTTTGTAACACGACTTATGTGTCTTTCAAGGTTTTCTCATGCATCATATGTTACTAGCTTCATTATTGATGTAGCTTACAATATCTTATGTGCATTCCTTGTGACTATTTCATGTATGATAAATTGCTCCATGGATGGTATGTATTCAACATGAGTGATTATATATGTATCTATTGTAGGTCATTGATTGCTACATGTCTAAAACATTTTTCTATGTCTGACGTGTAATCAACATGCATGATCGAAACATTCTTTTTAGCCTGAGTGCCTACTTGCATACAACCTCTGCGTTACACCATGTGTGTTTATCATTGCTTGTGCTTAACAATGATAAGAAGACTTTTCTTAGTAGTTTAGTTGCTATTCATATTTGAGATTGCTTGGGGACAAGCAATTTTGAGCGGGGGAGACTGTCATGTCCCCAAAATGATAACGTTAAAAATAATAAGATATACAAGATACATATTGGAAAACATTTTTAATTATCAAAGATAATAAATATTAAGTATAATATTATAATATAAAGATTACGATTATGATCATCATAACACAAAATATGATGAATTACAATTTAAATATAATAATAATCATTATAGATAATATTATAATTAAATATAATTTATAATGGTTGTCCATAATATATACTATAATATTAATAGATGAAGCTCTTATTAAATACTCTAATCTAATAGGAATAACTCTAAAGCTCAAAATATAAAATATACAAATATAAATATATAATCCAAATAAGGTTTATCGAATGTAAGAAAAAAGTGATTTATAATTAGTAAGGGAAGAACCTTCGAATATGACCATGGACGGGTCAAATGAAGGAAGACGACTCTTGCTTTAGCGTTCAGGGAAGGACGCGACCAGTCCAAGATATGTAAAGGGATCATTAGCGGCGGAATACAAGAAAGAGGACTTCGCTATGCAGAACGAGTCAAGAAGTAACAGGAAATAAAGAATAGTCACGGGAACAGAGAAGTCTACATATAGATCGAATAGAAGGGAATTAAAGTGTCATCACCGTGGCTGAGAACATAGAGACTTTGGATGTATAAGCGGTATCATAGATTGTGGATCTTATAGAGCCTTTATTAAAATAGGGTTTTATGTTCTTGTAGGTGGCGTGGCACTGGTCAATAGCCTTACTGGAGATATCAACTACTGTCTTCACCCATCTGCACAGCTAAGCGACCTGAACAAACGTTATTTGTATAATAAGGACCTAGTTATGAAGCGCTACCTTACAGTGTTCATGGAAGGTTGAACGATTAGGGCATTCAAAAAGAACGGGTTTATTAAAGACATCTCGCCGATCAAAATGAATATAATTAAAGGCATTAATCAATCAAAACTTAAAAGGAAGAAGGAACAATCAAATAGAGGGGAGAATAAAAGAGGAATAGTAAGTAATGGTTGAAAGGTTAAATGATTGTGCGTCCATCAGGTAAGATTGATGATTATTTAATCATGCATACATAAGGATCGATAAAAATTGATAATGAATGAATAATATGACATAAGAATTATATGAGTATATATGAATAACAAAATAGGCGTGATATTGAAAATAGAATATTAGATACATATTTATGTAGAAAATAAAGACATATACATGTACTTATAAATTGAGTCAATTAGAAATGATTTTTATAATCCTTATTTAAATAATATTTATGATGGTGCAAATAATGGTACTTGAGCCTTATAAGTCATACGACTCCGCTATGATGATAAATGGTATAATAGAATTTCCATCCATGATATCTTGAAAGATGTTAGTATCTAATACACACAGGAAATTTAGTATAAGAGAATCATCCATAATGAGTAATAGGGATGTTTGATTTATTAATCTCTAACGTTCTAATGTCTCTTGGAGAAGCATTTTGAGTGCAAGATTCAGGTTTAACTGTCTCCACTAAAAAGGGGTCATTACAGACAGTGATAGATTGATATTTCTTCTTTCAAGTGACTGTTTTTCACTTTCCAACAAACTCATTGGCCTATTTTTACATCCCAAAACTGTCATGTCCCCCGAAATTGTAACACCAAATATGAAATATTAAAATACAAATAACAAAGTCAAATGAATATTAAAATATAAATATGAGTAATCACAATTTAAATATTATAATTTGAATTATCATAGATAACATTATAATTATAATACGAATATCCTAGTATGGAACAGAATAATTAACATTAGTAATTATAAATATCATAATAATAAAAATAATATTCACAAGAATATAATTAATACAATTATCGTAACAAATATATATATATATATTTTGCAATTCAAATAACATTATAATTTTAATTATCTTGACTCATAAATACCATTTATTATTTATTTTAAAGTATCATAATAATAAAAATAAAAATAATAATTAAAGATTATGATTAATAAACTTGACACCACATAAAGCAGCGATCATAACTATTATTGACACTATATAAAGCAGTGATCATAAATACTTGTTAACAAAAGCAGCAATTAATAAACTTGCAAAAGGCACTATTTCTTGGAGAGGCACGGGTAAGGATGACATGGAAAGCCATGTCTCTTAGAATCAAACATATAAAAGGCAAGCAAGCCCAACTAAAGAGGCATGGAATAAAGGGAGAATAATATATCATTGACGTCTGAAACAGAAATCAATCAAGTGCAGATCATAGGCATTGTCTGGTAACAATTAAGATATTACAAGTTAGAACTGCTGATAATATTTAAGAGTACCGATAGGGTAGAAGATCAATTCATAGTTTATTCACCTTATCACTTGTCTCCATTCATAACATGTTTAGGAATTTATTTATGAATCTATATATGCATTGTCGGTATACATATGATGCACTGTTGATATACATATTTGTAACCAGTCAATTGCTTGTATTATTATGACCATTTTCCACCATGGTGGGGAAGAGGAATTACAAAGGGGAATTCAGCAATGGAGTCTCCTAGATACGCCACCCTGGGGGGACATGATGAGCCCGCATGGGCCAAGGGGGTTTTTCCTTTGGGTCTAGGTTGATCTCCACTAGATACGCCACCTGGGGGGGGGGACAAGATGAGCCCACATGGGCCAGAGGGGTTCTTCCTTTGGGATCAAAGGGTACTGCCTTTGGGTCTAGGTTGATCTCCACTAGATACGCCACCTAGGGGGGGAAAAGATGAGCCCACATTGGCCAGAGGGGTTCTGCCTTTGGGATCAAAGGGTGTTGCCTTCAAGATGATACAAGGATGATGACAAGGAGGTTGAGAGTCTCACTAGGTCATATGAAACTAGCGTGGCAAAGCACCTAAATGCCCTTTAGAGGGAGGTCAAGAAGCTTTTGCATGCAATATGGAAGAGCTTAAGGAATTTGTTCTAAGTCTGGGAAATTTCATCGAAGGCCTTTGAGTGGTGCACCATAATGGGATTTTTTGAGTTGCAAGTACAGAAACTCTCCCAACATTCACCCTACAGTCTCACTCCCTCTAAGAAGCATCCAATCATTGACCTTGTCTCATACAAAAAAACAGGAATTCATGGCAATTGCTGCTGCTCCAAGTTTTTCTTCTCCTTAAGACCATGTGGAGTCTTCTAGTTTCCCCCTCCCCCTGTCCCTGGCAAGTTCATGCAAATCGATTGAAAGGTTATTTCTGTTTGAGTCTGATTTATTTTGTAAGGGGCTTCAAATTTTTATACGGCATATCGTAAGCTTAACTGTCAGCAATGACATAGAAAATATATTAAAATTCCATCATATGCCACTTTTTGCAACTGTCTTTGTTGCTTTTAAATTTCATAGGCAAAGGCCTGAATAGAATCCTCACTTTAGCTATCAAAAAGAATGCCAGAAATGTAGTTGCTTACGTTTATAATCAAATATGTGAATAAGAAACATTACAAGCATATGTGTTCAAGTAGTCTAATCTAGAAAAGATAGAGAGAATTGCCATAGAAAGGAATTTTACACAGAATCAGATATAAATTGTGATCATTTTTCAATATGCAGTTACATTGTTTTTAAAATACTTAGGTCTGACTTGCGGATCTCTTGTACCCCAAATTAAAATTTTTGCTACACTTAGGCATTTTGAAGAAATGAGTAAAAGTCTTGTCAAAATTGTCAAAAAGGTCAAAATTGGGGTTTGCATGTCTTGCATGAGGGGCAAAAAACTTGAAATTTTCAAAATCTGACGATCTGGGTCTGCTCAGAGTGACCAAGTCTACAAAACCAGATCTCAGTTTCTCGGCCCTAAATTTTAGGAAAATTGCTATTTTTAGAAACTTCCTAAAAATATAAACTTTTCTGGGTTTTTCTGGGTTTCTTTTGAAACGGATGCTAGCAAAATTTTCTAAAAATAGAAAGTTTGGTTGTTAGGGTTCAAACTGATTTTGATTGGTCGAAAATACTTCCTCATGAGGCTGGTGTAGTCAAAATCACAAAAGGATCAGTTTTGCCCTGGTGGGTCTATTCTACTTTTTAAATTTTAGAAAGCATTTCGAGAGCTCGAAAGCCATTAATGGAGGTCAGTCATCTGCCAGGTATCAGATTCAGACATTCAAACACTGAACAGAAGATGAGAAATGATGGACATGCACGCAGATCGAAGAATGGAGAAAGGAAGCTGTGAAAGTTGAAAAATGCAAAATTTTGGCTCACACTAGAGACTCCAGGCACTCCAACTCAGTCTAGGCGCCCAAACACTCATGCCTTAGAAAAATTTTCATCTCCAGCAAGGCAAAGGCAAGCATGTCGAACGAAGGAGGAAGTCAAAATTTGCAAAATAAAAACTAACTCTGCCAGCCATGGGCGGCCCAGAAGGAGATAGGTGCCCAACTTTTCAAGGCATCAAATGATGAAATTAGGGTTCGTGCTCCCAAACAATGTTGCTCAAATTCTTCTCAGCTTTGCAGTATGTCCGGCAGCGCAGCCATCAGATCAATCAGCCACCCAAAATTCGAGATCAAATAGAGAGGTCTCAACCAAGTGGCAGAATGCAAATCATAAAAATAATAGAAAATAATCTAAGTCTAGGAACTCTGGGCGCCCTAGGTGGCCAGGGGTGCCCAGCGTTTTGGAGGACCTAATCCAGCAATTAGGGTTTGCAAATGTGCTCAATCTCTTCAGGATTCTTTCAGCTTCGCAGTGGATGTCTTCGTCAGATCATCGGACTTGTTAATCATCGACAAATCCAGATCAAACTGAGGGTATAATATGAAGGTTCAAATTTGAAGGTTGAAAATCATGCAAAAATGGTTAAGTCTGGAAAAGTTGGGTGCCCCAGAAGGAGATAGGCACCCAAGCTTTTGAGGGCCTAAATGGATGAATTTGCAGACGAAGCCTCCAACAGGGATTCTTTAGTTTTGAATCAGCTCTCCAACACAATCATCAGCACGTTTGTCGGAGATGGCAGTCATCAGATATCGAAGGAAGAATAGAGGGAAAAACATCAGCAAAATGACAAGTCAAAAGCAAGGTGAAAAACACAAAAAATAAACTAACTTTGGAGGAGTTGGGCACCCCAACTAGCCAGGGGCGCCCCAGCTTTTGACCCCCAAAATTCAACTTTCAGGAGATGCAGCTCCCAAGAGACCCCCCTCAGAATCTTCTCAACTATCCAGTGAATCTGACAGTCAGCCGATTGGATCAATCTAGCTCCCAAAATTGAGAATTCATCAGAAGATCAAGGGAAACAAGCAAGAACTTGGAGAACATAAAAATGGCTAACACTGGAAAAGTTGCGCACCCTAGGAGGAGATAGGCGCCCATGATTTTGAAGGTAAAAATAAAGTTTTTAGCCAAAGTTGCCTCCACAACAATCTCACCAGATTCGATCAAGCTCCGTGATGAATCATTTGTAATGTCCCCATTTTAGCTATACGCCCTTCGATGACTAATAGCCTATTTCTGGAAGCCCATAGGCTCGACAGAGGTAAAATTAGGGTTTCCTATCTCATTGGGGTTCTGAAGCATTTTTGAAGATTTGCATGTTTGAGTTTCTGTTGCATGTCTAGTGGAGTTTTCTGGGTTTTTGAAGAGCTTTGAGATGGTGTGACATGCATCTCCACCGGACAACCTTTTCCGGAACTCGCTATTTTTAGCCAACTCATTGGAGTTTCGAGATTTGGATTGCGAATTCTTTCTGGGTTTTCAAAGAGCTTCGCAATGATATAGTATGCAAAGTGAGTTGAGCAACTTTTCTGAATTTACTATTTTTAGTAAGTTCTATTTTTGGCAGCAGTTCAGCAAGCTTTCTACTTCAGGCAGGGCAGTTGGGTCGTTATGGTTTTGGCTTCTTGAGGTGCATTTTGAATAAAAGATTTATTTAAGTCATTTAATTATTCTAATGTGTTAATGACCCCCTAGCCTAGCACAATGACTTAAGTTGTTTTAAAATGGGGAATTTTGAGGGTGGATGCTTCATCAGGTTATTCATTTAATATTTCTAAGGCTGATTCTCTTGAGTTAGGATGCCCTCACAAAGGAATTAAACATTTAAATGTTTTAATGTATTTGCCAAGGTGATATGGACGCCTATTTGTAGAGAAGAAAAGGTGAATTTAAAAATTATATATTTTCAAATCAAGAAGGGCGTCTCATTTGGAGAAGCTAAATAGTCACCTCAGAACTTATAAAAGAAGGCCTTTGCTCTCTCATTTGTTATCTTTGGAAAATTATAACAAAATGTTGTTGGATTGAATTCAAAACCCAGCTAAGGGGAAGCTTAGCAATTTGACTCCATTCTTCGGGCCTGAAACTATGGTTCCCTAAATGGTGGATTGAGGGTGTGCTTCATTCACAAGTGCACATTGAGCTTCATTGTTGGAGAATTTGATGTTATTTTCAGTTTTGAGTTTGCTGTTTCATTCATGGCTGAAGGTGATTTTCATATGCAGCTCTTTGTATGATTTAATTTCAGTTATGGGTGTTGGCTCTTTCTATTCCTAGGCTCAGGGCGACCATTCACGGAGAAAACCAGATTTTATTTTGAAGTGTATGAATTTATCTATCAAAATCGCCCTTGCAAGGAGGCCGTACCATTCATTTATTGCATTGGAATTTGTGTTGGGTGCTTTTGCTGAGTTTGGAGCTTGAAAAGTGATACTTTTATGGTCGCCTAGCTCTTGAAGTGAAGACTCTTCAGTTTGGTATGAGTTTTGAAGTGTGGTAAGAGATTCGTCCTTTTGGGTATGTTGTTGATTGCTGGTTCTAAAAATTCAGTTGGCAAATTTTATATCAGATTTATTACAGTATTTGATTTTAGTTCATAATTTCAATATTTGAGAGATTCTTGAATGAGAGATCATCTATTTCCATTGAGCTTGAAGTTATTGTAATTCTCTTGTAAAATTGCAGTTGTTTTTATTGTAAAAATATAAACAGTAGTACTGTTTCAGTCCTTTACTTTGATGCAAATTTTATATATTAATCTCTCATATTTGTAACCCCTGGATGGTTTACCGCCAATGTGGAAAAAGAATTTAATTAATTCTCTCATCTTGTAGCCACTGAAAAAGTGGTGAATTCCCACTCACAAGTGGATGCCTACCACAGCGGATGAATTAGTTTGTTTTGTAAGTTCTTCCCCCCACTAAACTAGTGGAAGTGCAGAATCTTTTCATGGCTGGTTCATTGCCTCTTTACATTCAGCTGTAATTTACTTTCAGTTATTGATCATTTACCTCTGCCATATGCTATCACCTCGCCTCTTGAAGGATCTTGGTGAACATTCTTAGCGTTGAGTGTATTCAATTTGCTTATCATTGTTGAAGCTAACACTTAAAGATTGGTGTAGTGTTGCTTTGTGTTGTGAGAATTCAAGAAAAAAAATTGGTAGGCATATTTCATCATTCAACTCGTCCGTAGGATCAATCTGGAGGCCAGAAATCAAATTCAAACTGGGGTCTCAAAATCAAGGAAAAGTTGAAATTGTCAGAAAAATGACTAAGTTTGATGCAGATAGGTGCCTCTAGCCAAGAAGGGCGCCCAAGAAGCCATGCATTAACCAAATTTTTCAAATTTTCAAAATTTCAAGAGGAAGATAAAACGTCCACATTTAATGCACAAGCTCAGGCTAGGGTTTGAAGGACTTAAAGCAAGAGAAAGAAGATTTTCTCAAAGCCTAAGCTTATTTAAGATGCCTTTGCCATCCATTTCTCATAATTTTTGCAGGCGGCGTCCAAGGAAGAGAAGAGGAGGCAAAAAAAAATTCTTCATTTAAGAATTTAGAGGCTGAAGGTTGCTGATTTTTCAAAGTTCATAATTTTTAGACCAGCAGACAAAGCAACTTGCTTTTTCATGCTTTTTTCATCCAAAACATCAATTCTTTGAAGGAGGTCAAGATTTTCAATTTTCAGCGATCTGGGTCATTTCAACTCATGATTCTGAATAATTTTTGAAGAAATTTTCAAGTTGCAGCAGCTTCTTTTTTCATGCATGTCCAAGGAATCATCAAAAATTTCAAGATTTGATCATTTGGGTCCTTCTAAAACAAAATTCTAAACAAAACCCAGGTCTCAGCTTTTTCAAGAAAAAAATTTAGATTCTAGGGTTTGCTACTTTTTCAATCAACCTTCAATATTTCCAACATCTGATCAACTGGGTTTGTCTCAAATGTGCTTCTGAACAAAACCAGGTGCCAGTTTTTTTCAAGAAAATCTGAAGAAATTAGGGTTTGCTACTTTTTTAGTCAACACTCAAAATTTAAAAAAACGGACGATCTAGGTCTTCTTGTAACAAAATTCTAAACAAAACCCATATCTCAAAAAAAATTTGAAAATTTTCGTTCGTTTGAAGAAGAAAAACCAACAAGCTAAATTTAGAAAGTGTGCAAAACTTGTCTAAATATATGCGAGTTTACAATCAATCTTCAAGGTTTTCAATATGGAGTACACTTCCCTCGAGTTCAAGACCAAATTAGTGCTATATCATGACTTCATCAAAACAGTTGAAACTGACTTGCATCATATCAAGCTGGTATTCAACTTGCGTGCTTTGGAAGACGCAGGTAATGTTGCAATCAGGAATCTTGATCACTTTGGACTACTTGCAGCAACATCAATTCCTATTTCAGTGCAGAGTCTAGAATTTGTAATTGTTTGCATCAAGCATTACAATCCGGCAACTCGGGAGATTCAGTCTGTGGATGGTAGAGTGATTTGCAGCCTGAAGCCAGACATGATTGAAAAATGCTTCTCAATACCACCTTGGGCTGAAAGCATAACTATCTCCAAGGAAGAATGTGAAAGGGTATGGGAAATGCATAAGGAGAAATACAACAAGAAATTTGCACAGAAGTGGATGAAAGAAAAACATAAAACTTTGCCAAAGAACATCGAGCGAGGAGAATTCAAGGATGAAATTGCTATAATGATCACCCTGCTCAACCGGATCACTGGTCAAGAGGATGCTACAAAATTCCAGCCCTGGATGTTCTATGTTATACCTCATATCATGAAGAAAACAGAATTCTATGATTGGTCAACCTTAATCAGTGATAGCCTCCATCAACAAATAACTGAATACTTCCAAATTCACGAGTTCCACATCATCTCCTACCTTGTCTACCTAGTGGCCTTCTAGGGAAAATTCAGAGGGTTGAATATTGTGGGGTCTCTGAATGTACAACACGTCTACAATTACTACCCTAAGTTGGAGTTCACAGAGTCATCACACCATTACAAAAGGGTAAACGAGGCTTTGTTTTTTATAAAGGAAAAAATGGGTTTTATAGGGACCCGAAACCACAAAGTTTACAAAAAATAGGAATAAGCATTAAAGTCACTAGAGACAAAGAGGCTGCAGCAAAATAAAGCCCAAGAAACACAGCAGCCACCAATCCAAGGCCAGCAAGGGCCACCAAAAAAACCCAACCAAAAAAACCAGCAAGAAACTCCCAACTAACCTAAGAACTTAAGAGCTTCAGCAGCCTTTGCTTCAAGATTGTGCATTTCCTAAGTGCCCTTCTTCAAGACCTGAACCATCTAGGGTGTAGGAGGAGTCTTCCTCCTCATACTGGCTCTCGTCCGCTTAGAAATACCTGCATCCTCAATACTATTCTTGTCCTTATCCGCAACCAGATCCACAACCAAAGAACCCTGATGTGAATTCTCTAGTTTCTCAGACATTGCACTAATAATGATGGCATTATGTTTCGCCATTCTGTGATTATGCTCCATAATAGTTTTCATATCATTTTACCTATTTCATCTTCTAGCCATTTGAATTTACCTTCATTATCCTCGACCTCCATTCTCATTCTATCCTCCTTCCTCCCGCACTCCGCAGTAATAAGGGAGCTAACTTTACCTTCCAAATCCTCCAACTTGCCGTTGAAGGCTCTATTTCTGAGATTAAGGTCTTTAATTTCATGGAAGGCACATTTTATTATTCTGAAGTAATCCACAGCACCATTCCTGGCAATAGCTCGGATATCCCTAGGAAACTCATGGTCCGGTTTAAAATAGTGGTCCTCAAGGTTTAGGTCTCTAGGGAATTTCAACCTATTATCTATGTCCGAAGCAGGGAAGGACAAGTAAGAGTTATGGCTTGCATTAAGGGCCTCTGAAAAGTCCTCCTGGGAATCCTCAGAGTAAGAGACCAGTTTATTAGCAAGGGACTCTTTTTGAGTGGCCTTGACAATCTGACCAGAGCGGCTAGAGTTTTTAGCTTTCGGAACAGAGCAGCTGGGGTTTTTGACAACACTAGGATTCTTGGGCAGGGGATTACCCTGTCGGGTTTTCTTACCATAATTTGGGGTCAGGGGACTTTCAACATTCCACACAGGGTCAAGCTCCTTACCATCCTCCGAAACACTATCCTCAGTATCCTCATCTTTTGAGGGTGAAGCCAGGATAGGGTTGGATAAGGCCGGCATATTTTGAAAGTGTTCATAAATAAGCCTAATAAGACCAGTATGCAAAATAGGGTACTTCTTAGGATCCTTCTTATGATCCTCCAGGCTATTGTTCATGGAACAATACAAATAATAAGGTAAAGAAACCCTTACCTTGTGACGAAAAATGGTTGAGCAAGGCGAAGTGGTAGCCATAAACCCTGGTGAATCTACCATCCAAAGTAATGTATTCCATGATGATTCTGAGCACCTTCCTCCATAGCGATTTAATCGTATCTGCTTCAAAGTAGCTGTTGGAGACTTTTATCAGCTTGGTCTTTTCCTTTTCTTTCCTGGGGAATTTGATAACCGCTTCATCAGAGAACCTTCTGTCACGAAAGAATTTCATTCCCTCAGTAGACATGCCAGTCACCTCTCCAATGAGGTTCTCGTCCACCTTGACTTGCCTACCAAACAAAATTATTTCCCCATTCTTCCAATTTTTCTCAAAGTACTTGGTAGCCTTCAAATCAGGCCCATGAAGCTTCTCAATGAACAGGAGCAACCCACCACGTTCAATTTTTTCCCAGACCTTCGAATTCCTCTTATGCATTTTGTAGGTTTTCGGCTCCACCCTTTTCCTGTCTCCTCCCATTGTCACAAGCACCTCACTACCAGAGCAAAAAGTCTGAAATGAAATGCCGCAGCCAAACCGGAGAACCCACAAAACGTGTTGCCTCTTACTGCCAGTTAAGAAATTAAAAGCAGCCCCATCAAATCTAATGATGTTGAAGTACTTGGCCCTACTCACTTTCATCATCGAAATAAATTGTTGCTTTCCCATGCGTGATATCATAATTAATTAAAGCCTTGACGTCAGCGCCAAGATCACTGAGGTTCTGCCAAGTGACCAGCTCTAATTGTTTAACCCCTTCATTAGCAAAGAAATCAGCCACGCTGTTGGCTTCCCTAAACACATGAGTTATTTTAACTTTATCAAAATTAGCTAAGAGGGACTTAGCCTCTTCTATCCAACTCTTGATAGACCATGATGGAGGGGACTTCCCAAGGAGGCAATCAATAATGTTTTTAGAGTCTCCTTCGAGCCATAAATATTTAATATTCCTGCTAACAGCCAAGTTAATCACATGAAAGGCTCCAATAGCTTCAGCCACGTGATTAGTTTGAGATCCAATGGGAATACCCACCGCCGCTAAAAAATTACCATTAGAATCCCTAATCACACCTCCACTTCCAGCCAACCTCGGGTTTCCCTTAGCCGCACCATTGAAATTAGCTTTAGACCAGCCACACGGAGGAAAACTCCAGCACACCCCTGTCCAGTCTTTTTTTGTAGGTTTAGAAGCCCTGGACACATCATTTTTAATCTTCCACTCCTTGGCTATCTTTAAATCATATGGAATGCAAACCACTGCCTCTTTTTTATTCTCTTGTTGATGAATGATATTATAGTTTTCAACGATTAACCTGAAGGTTTTTTCAAATACATTGTTCTCTAACATTTCCTTGTCTCTAAAGAGTCTATTATTTCGTTCTTTCCACACACCCCATGCTATATAGGGGAAAGTGAAAGCCCATAATCTTCAAATAGAAGGATTCAAAGAGGGAACTTTCCATTGACAGAAGAAGTCTTCAATAGTATAAGGAAACACCCATGATATATTCTAGAGAGTCGTAAACTTACTCCATATGGCGGCAATAAACGGACAGTGGAGAAACAAGTGATTTGCAAACTCTGCCTCATTCTTACATAGATAGCATCTATTAGGTATCTGGAATCCTTGCTTACAGAGATTGTCAACTGTGAGCACTTTGTTTTGAAGAAGGCTCCAGAAGAAGATATTGACTTTAGGAGTCAAATATTTAATCCATGCTCTGGCCCAGAAGGGAACAAGGGATTGAGAAAAGGACAGCAGAGAAACAGCCGAAGAAACAGAGAAATTGCCCAAAGAGTTATCTGTCCAAACTAACATGTCATCCTACTGATTTAAACCCATCCTAACAGCCAATAGAGATGAGCGGATCGGAGCAAGCTCCGAGCTAAGCTGGCGCAAGTCCACCCAGCCCCCATCCCGCCAATAGTCCTTAACTTGAGTTCCAAAAGTCCTTTTGCAAATATCAGCCCACCTATTAAACCTCTCATTGTTAATAAGGGGATCCCTTAGCAGCCATCTATCCTCCCAGAACTTGGCTTGATTTCCATTTCTTATATTCCATCCAACACCTAAATCCACAATCTTTCTCCCAGTAATCATGTCATTCCAGCATGCTGATCCACGGGGCAAAGATGCAAAGTCCAGAAGTGCCTTAAGAGATCCACAATTAGCCATATATTTACTTTTTTAAATGTCTTTCCATTCCCCATTAGACGAGAAGGATCTCCAAATTTGATTAGCAAGAAGCGTTTTATTCAACATTCTATCTTTCTTAGACCCAATCCACCCATCTTCTTCGGCCTACAGACAAGATCTCATCCAATAAGAGGCTTTCTCTTTCTTTCTTCAACCCCCGACCAAAGAAATCCTTTTTGGATTTTTTCAATAGCATCAGCATATTTAGCGGGAATTTTGAAAAGACTTGGGGCATAAATCGGAAGATTCTGAAGAGAGGCTTTAATAAGCTGGATTTTTCCTGCTTGACTAAGAAGGGCTCCTTTCCATCTAGCAAGCTTTTTGTTGAACCTATCCACCAATGAACACCAAAAGGATTCAGGAGGTTTAAGACCTAAATGCAGACCAAGATAAGTGGAAGGTAAGGAATCCACTCTACAACCCAGAATTCTTGCTATCTTGACCTCTCTCTGATCAGGAGTATTGAAAAAGAAAAGAGAACTTTTCAATCTATTAACTGACTGACCAGAAGCTCTCTCATACTCATCCAAAATTCTTTTCAGATTCTTAGCTTCAGTCACCGTGGATCTCCCCATCAACATAGTATCATCAACAAATTGTTGATGAGAGCAAATCAGATTACTAGAAGAGGGCCTTAGTCCCATCAAAGAACCCTAGTCAATCAATCTTTTCAAATTACGCCCCAGACATTCAGCCATAATAGTGAACAAAATAGGGGAGATGTAACGACCTATCTCTTGTGTAAATTATTTTTTTTCAAAATTCCATTTCAATCATATAATGATAACAAGTCACAAAGGCATTACAATAAAAATTCCGTTTCTTTATTCATAAATGTATACAAGTTACAATATATTTCCACATGAATTCCATTTTCATTGCAAATATAAATCAGAGTTCAAAAGTAATACGGTTACATACATAGCTTGTAAGCTTTTGCACAAATAGAAGTAAGAAGGTCCAGGAGTCCGTCCTTTCAAATCTTGGTACATCGGCCGCTTACTGTGGAGGAGAAACATCACTTGAGCGCTTTTCCGCCAACCACAGACTTATAATGCGGTCCCTCGCACACCTATCGTTAGATAGATAGCCCTCCCTTCGAAGAAGAGATTGGTAGGGTATCCTTTAACAATTACCAACTGAGCATAGTGTTGTGTCCTACACAACTAGAACCTTGCTATTTCACAATCTCGAACTAGTACTCGGATCACAATGAACTGACAGTGTAGTCTCAACTATCTCACACCTAAGTGGATGTCGTACCTTTCACTACTTTGGCCAAAGTATTCTCATTCAATACTTCAAATGAAAGTCATCTATCATAAACACTACTCAGGGCCGATTTGACTTAAGGCTATCTTACTCTACGCGTAGGCTGTGTCCTTCAATGGGTTCAGTTTACCCCAAGCTTCCTACCTCAAATAGTCTACTAAGAAATGAGCCAATCAACAACCGTCTTATATCCTAACTCCTTATTTAGGAAATCTTTATCCTAGGAGTGATAGCTTGTCACCGTTAACCTAATAACATAAGCTAGAGACCATACTTGGTTTTGACATCATTTCGTTCCTAGTAGATATTAGTTTCTCTACGTATTCTCCATATACGGAGATCATACAGGAATGCAAAAACTCAATCAATTGCATACTCAACCCTTCTTTAAAATATTTCCCCATTATTTTCCTATAATGCAAATTAAGTAAAACTATACCCTTAAGCTCCTTAAACATTTGAATTCCTTTTCTTTTATCCTTAAATCCTTCATTCATTCTACCATTAAAATGCATTGAATTCCCTTATGCGTTTACCCTTAATTGTAATGATTTCCCTTATTCATTTTTCCTTTAAATACAATGAAATTCCTCACACATTTTCCCTTAAATGCAATGAAAGTTTATCAGGAGATTTCTAATTCTCCATGAACTAATTGTAATCATCAAACACAAGAATAAGAGAAAGTAGCATTTCAAACAAGAATTATAAAATAGATATCATGCCTGATATTTTAAGCTCTTTCTTCCAGCACTGCTCTTCTTGACACTCCTTCAGCAACTTCCAAAATTCCAAATGGAGATGTTGCTTTGCAAGTTTCTCAAGTTGTGATGATCTCTTCAAGTTTCTCTTCACTAAATGCACTCCTCTAATAGAATTTACCTCAGTTTTGGAATCACTCTTCTCAAATTTTAAAAGGGATTTAGCACAGTCAACTGACAATGGCTAATAAAAGCTTCTAATTTTCACACACTCAACAAAATGGTAAAATGCAGCAATAGAGAATAACACAACAGCTAAAATAATGAATAATGGAGCTCTCAAATTTGCAAGAAACAAATTGCTCGAGGTTATCCAACAATGAATGGCTGGGCAAGTATTTATAGGCCTGAAATTGCAACAATTTCCTTCTTTGTGGGCATGTAGAATGACAACAAGGCGCCCAGACTCAATCAAATGTTACATGGCAAGCATATAAACCCTATGTCATCTCAAAAAGGAGTGAATCGACCCTCTTGGAGCCAGCAATATTAGAAAAATTCAACTTAAAGCTCAGAAATCGCCACCTACAGGAAAACGTCCTTGCCTGGCGCATGAAAGCAAATGACTCATGTTGCTGCGATTTTGTCAAGTTTTAGCTTGCTAAAGCACACAATAACTGGTTGGCGTTTCCTCTTCTCCAGCGCTGAAAGTTTCCTCCATTATTTTTTTGCTGCGTTGAAGCTTTCTTCCATTCACGGGAAAAACTCTCAGCTCTATTTTCAAATGTTTACACCAAATATTTGATTCATATTTTCTTTCCTTATGTTAAGAAAAAGGTTCGATGAAGTCTTTTATGTTTTCCCCAAAAACTAGCGGCTATTTTCTTCAATAGTCCACTTCAATAAACTTGCTCATGTTAAAAGATTTAAATCTTTTAACTTTATCACCTTTAAGTTTAATATTTATTCTTTTAAATATTTACAAATATTTCCACTTTGGAGTTTATAAATATTTTCACTTTAAATATTTAATCATATATAATTACTCCAAGTAAGTTTTAAAATATTAAAATCTAATTCCCTTATTTACTTTATTATATAATATTATTATAGTCCTTTTAAATATATTAAACATATAAATATTTAAATACCCGAGTATTTTAAATATATATATTTTAATATAACTACAATATTATTATATATAATCTTTAATATATAATTACTTATATAAAAATATATATTTAACAAATATATCAATATATCGTGAGCTAGTCAGCAACCCGATATATATATATATATATATATATATTTACGTAAAGTCACCAGGCAATAATAATATAATATTATTAATATCCACATAATCGTAAAACCACAAATAGATACATAGATAAACATCACTTATAAATGCATATAGAAGTAAACATGACTCCTAACGCAAACACATAAGCCTATGGAAGACTTATCTATTACCCACACAAACTGACTAAGCTTTACTCAGTCTAAGGAACGTGTGTGTATGCTCAAATGGTTCTCGTTACTGTTTACCCGACCAAGCTCCTCCCCGAGTGATATCTCTCCTCTGCTTGGAGGAATGATCCTCTTTCCTGCACATCATGACACGACAACAGAAGTCATATGCTCAAAACAAAGCAGTATACATAAAACATCTCAAAAGTTAGAATAAACATTATTCCATAACTTACATGCAACATTTATTCAAGAATTACATCAATAGAAGTATCAGACAAATGAGACAATCGTTTAAATAGGACACATTCATTCGATAACAAGAACAACATGTTTTATTCATCTAAAAGATTCAATCATTACAGTGCATTTCCCTATGCAGTAGTAGCTATACAATTGGGCTGTAACAGGAGATAGGATCTCCCTGTCTTAAACTCTCGAATTCGGGAAAAAACATGAGGGGGATCCATTCACCATAACAGAGATGGACGCAGTAGAAACAAGTTGCTCAACCATCTAAAGAACTCTGATGTTGAGTCCAAACTTTCTCATGATCTTAAGAAGGAATTTCCATTCCACACGGTCATAGGCTTTTGCAATATCCAGCTTTAAAAGAAAACCTTCAGTTTTGGATTCCACAAGGGAGTGGATATTCTCATGGACGGTAACAATAGAGTCGAGGATCTGCTGACCAAGAACAAAACCATTTTGCTAGGGAGAGATCAGTGAGGGCAGGATTAAGAGAATTCTCGATGTCAGAACCTTAGAGATGATTTTATAGAAAGAATCACAGAGGCTTATGGGCCTAAAGGCTTCAAATTCCGCCGCTCCAAGTTTCTTGGGGATAAGGACCAAGAAAGTAGCATTTAGTTCCTTTAGGAGACTTCTTGATCCAAAGAACTCTTTGACTGCATTTACAACCTCCTCTTCAACAATCTCCCATTGAAAGAAGAACATGGGAAAACCATCGAGGCCAGGGGCCTTGTTCCCCTCAAAGGAAAAAACAGCTTTTTTAATTTCTTGCCTTGAAGGAATAGCAGCTAGCATGGCATTGTCTTCCTCCTTGATTAAATTAGGGATGGCCTCTAAGAGGTAATCTTGCTCTTAAATGTTAATTCCTTCATTAGCTGAGAGGAGGTTACTAAAGAAAAGGACAGCTTGTCTTCTAATATCATCCTCCTCCTTGAACCGAATGCCATTACTTTCAATGTAAGAGATTCTATTGGCAGCCCTGTGTTTTGACGCAGACAAATGAAAATATCTGGTGTTTTTATCCCCAGCTGACATCCATAGAGCTCTAGATCTCTATCTCCAAAAGTCCTCCTCTCTAGCTATGACTTCA
This sequence comes from Sequoia sempervirens, assembly GCA_007258455.2. Classification (NCBI taxonomy): domain Eukaryota; kingdom Viridiplantae; phylum Streptophyta; class Pinopsida; order Cupressales; family Cupressaceae; genus Sequoia; species Sequoia sempervirens. Next base: position 52,665 of record VDFB02350067.1, read on the forward strand.
TTTATTTTGACAAGCACCTCATTTTCTTTTTCCTTGTAATCATCAATATACCCTTCCCTCTAGATTTTATCTTGAATCTCCACCAACTCCGATTGAAGCTTGGATTTGATTCCAAAGATGTTGCCAAAGGTCTCTTTTTTCCATTTAACTTCCCTTAATTTCTTAGCCACTCTAAACATGGCGGTCCTTGAAACATCAATATTCCACCAGTTCCTTATTTCCTCAAAAATTTGAGGATGGGAGAGCCACATTCTTTCAAATCTAAAGGGAAAGTTCCTCTTCCCCTTAACCAAATCCGCCACAAAACTTATAGGAAAGTGATCAGAACCCACACTAGATAGAGTTTTTAGGGAACAAAAATAATTTAAGAACCACTGATCAGAAGTTAACGTTCTATCTAACCTAACTTGGATCAAGTCCATACCAGTTCTTCGATTGTAACATATCCTGTGCTTGTGGAGCTCTACTATCACCAAACACTAGATCAACAAAATTAGTAGCATCATAACCATAAAGAGCCATGAAAGGAGACAACTTAATTGACATATGATAGGAAGACTTATAACAATACTCTCCTAAATGAAGCCATTTAATCCAAGCTCTTTGCTGTCCTGAAACATAGTTTCTTAAGTAGCCTTCTAACCATTTGTTAACAATTTCTGATTGCCCATCTGTTTGTGGGTGATAACTAGTGCTTGGAGTAAGCACCGTCCCACTCAATCTGAAGATCTCTTGCCAAAAAACACTTGGGAACTTGCTGTCCCTATCACTAACAATAGTTTTAGGCAATCCATGCAAACGAAAGACCTCTCTAAACAACAACTCAGCCACTTGAGCTGCTGTAAATGAAGTGGTGACAGCAAAGAAATGAGCAAATTTTGTTAGTCTATCAACCACAACAAAAATACAATCTCGTCCTTACACCTTGGGCAATCCAGTGATAAAATCCATTGCAATGCTTTCCCATTTCTGATTTGGAATTGGCAATGGCTGTAACAGACTAGCTGGATAAGAGTGTTCATTTTTATTCTTTTGGCAAATAGAACACTCTCTTATATAGTTCATTATCTCATCTTTCATCCCTTTCCAAGCAAACCTTTCTCTAATCTGCTTGTAAGTCTTGAACATGCCTTGATGACCAGCAAGGGGAACATCATAAAAAAATTGTAAAATCTTCTTTTTAAGCTTAGATTCCTGCACTAAAAAGATTCTACCTTTATAGATAATTAGCCCATCAACCAACTTATACCTTTCATCAACCAAATGACCTTCAAACAAGCTGGTTGCAAACTGATTTTTAGCATAATCAGCAGCAATTAACTCTTTCCAATCTGCTGATAACTCACAAAGTGACTGCAAATGAGGCCTTCTTGAAAGAGCATCAACCACTATGTTATTTTTTCCTTTGACATACTCAATGTCAAAGTCATACGCCTGGAGCTTACTTACCCACTTCTGCTGCCTTTCATTCAAATCTTTTTGGCGCATAAAATGTTTAAGACTATTGTGGTCAGTCTTAACAACAAATCTACTTCCCACCAAATATTGACGGAATTTAGAGAAAGCATGCATGATGGCAAGCATCTCTTTGTCATAAATGGAGTAAGTTTTTTCTGCTCCTCTCAACTTCCGGCTTTTGAAGACAATGGGATGTTTGTCTTGCATTAGAACAGCTCCAACACCTTCACCTGAAGCATCACACTGTAATTCAAATGATTTTGTAAAATCTGGAAGAGCCAACACAGGACATGTGCTCATGATTTGCTTAAATTTATCAAAAACTTCTTGTGCCATCTTGGTCCAAAGAAAAGCTCCTTTCTTTGTAAGATCTGTGAGAGGGGCTGCCTGATGAGAATATCCTTTCACAAATCTTCTATAGAATCTACATAACCCCAAAAATTCTCTCAAATGAGAAACATTTTTTGGAGTTGGCCAATCAAGAATGGCTCTTATCTTCTCAGGATCAACTTTCACACCCTTTGAACTGATAATGTGGCCAAGATATAAGAATTTTGTCATCCCGAACTCACACTTTGATTCTTTGGCGAACAAACATTCCGCCTCCAGAATACTAAGCACTTCTTCCAAATGCTTAAGGTGCTCTTCTCATGACTTACTGAAAATGAGAATGTCGTCGAAGAAGATGAACACAAACTTCCTCAACTGTTGTCTAAAAATCTTGTTCATACAAGATTGAAATGTTGTTGGAGCGTTTGTCAAACTAAAAGGCATGACAAGAAATTAAAAATGCCCAAAGTGACATCTGAATGTTGTTTTTTCTATGTCTGTCTCCCTCATTCTGATTTGATGGTAAACCGGACGAAGATCAATCTTTGAGAGAAACATAGCTCCATGGAGCTCATCAATAAGCTCGTCTATCCTAGGAATAGGATATCTATTCTTGATTGTCTTTTGATTCAATGCATGGTAGTCAACACACATACGCATTGTGCCATCTTTCTTTTTGACCAGCACCACTGCAGAAGCAAAAGGACTCTTGCTTGGTCTAATGAAACCACTCTCCAAAAGCTCTTTGATGGCTTTTTCAATCTCATCTTTCTGCTTCTTTGGATAATGGTAAGGTGTAGTCATGACAGGCTTTGCTCCTTCTAATTCAATGACATGCTCAGAACCTCTTTCAGGAGGTCTTCCAAGAGGTAGGCTTTCAAAGACTTTGCTCTTCTTTGAAAGTAAGGCTTGAATATCTGGATGATATTGCCTCTTTTCTTCCACTGGATCAGCTGGTAGAACCAAACATTCAGCAGCCCATTCAACCTGATCGTGACGGATCAACCTTTCCATCCTCTTCAAAGACACAATTCGAGGGCCCCCATTTGACATCCCTCTTAGAACAACCTTTCTTCCATTAGACTGAAATTTAAGCTCCATAGTTTGCAAATTCAATGTGATCTCACCAAGAGATCGCAGCCATTGTATGCCTAGTACAACATCAGTTTCTCCAATTCCCACCACATAAAAATCATCTTTAATCTCATAATTTCCCAATTGCATAGAGAGGTTAGGAATCTTCCTCGTGCAAGACATAGTAAAACCATCTGCAACCATAACCTTGAAACCATCAAATTCCTTAGTCTTCAAACCTTTTTTAGCAACCAATCCTTCATCAATAAAATTATGAGTTGCTCCCATGTCAATTAGAGCAACAATGCTTTGTGAATTAACTACTCCATGAACCCGAAAGGATTCATTTTTTTGAAAACTTGACAATTGTGCGAAAGCACTACCATCTACCACCTCATCAAGCTTCTCTTTTGGGGCTTCTTCACCTTCACTACTTGCTGATTCGTAATGCTGATCAAACGAATCAGATTCTAATCCAAAATCAGAATAGCCCTCCATTAGGTTTGCTTTGCCTCTTCCATAGCAACGGTGACCCTTAACCCAAGGTTCACGGCAAATGTAGCAAACTCCATCTTTTCTAAGCTGTTCTTTGAGCTCTTCTGACAACCTTGGTGGAAACTTCTTTGGCAGATTTGAAGAATGTTTTTTATCCTTCTTATGGCTGAAAGGTTTTGAATGAAACTTAGGCCTTGGGGCTGCCAACTCCATGCTCCTTGCTTTCTTAATGGCTTCACCTAAAGTTGGTGGATCAAAGGCTTTGACCCATCCTTTCAAGGGCTCCATTAATCCTTCTGCAAAGAGTACCACAAGTCTTCTCTCAGTAATGTTAGGCACCATTACTGACAACCTTTGAAAATCAGCCACATAATTTTCTAAAGATCCTTGCTGTTTCAATTGTGCCAATTCTCTGAATCTCAACTCTGCATCCTTGGTATCAAATCTTTCGAACAGCTTGTTGGTAAACTCATCATAGGTACGAATGAGGTTATGGCCAAGAGTGACCAAACCATGAGTCCACCATTCATGAGCTATCCCATCCAAATGCAAAGTAGCAAATTTGATAGCATCTCCTTCTGGCATGGGTCTGAGAGAGAGATAATTATCCAGCTTCTACACCCATGATCTGGCTGTGCACTTATTACTACCATCAAAATGCTCCATAGTTATCTTTCCCAAAGCTTGGTAGAAATCATTTATGGGCACCATAGGAGGACGTTGCTCATTCCTTCCTCCATTTCTCCGACTCCTTTGATTCATGAATTGATCAAAGGTCCAAGTACCTCTCAAGTCAAGAGGTAAAGAGACGTACTCCATGTAAGCTTGACGTGCATCATCGGCAAAGGTTGGTGCAGCTTCAACCGGTTGTTGCTCTTCCATTGTCGTGAAGACGGGGAAAAGAGGCCTAGAGGATGACCCACTAGGAATTGCGGCATGCTGACCCATAACTCTATTTCTGGTATTCACCTCAGGATTGCCATTATTGTTATTCCCATTAGCTCCACTGCTTTCTCCAGTTGAGTTATTTTGGGGCTGAATGATATTCTGAGCTGCTTGCTAGTCCAACTTGGACAATAATCAGGACATCATGTCTATCATCCCATCAAACTTCTTCTCAACTCTGTCCCTCTCGTCATTAGCTTGCCTTACACTGTCTGACATTATTTCAACTGTCTTTTCTGTACCTTCCACTGTTTGGCCAAGATCCCTCAAGACTTCTGAAAAAGTCTCTGCCTCTGGAACAGGTGGGAACTGATGTTGAGTTTTGGCCTGACTTATGGTGAACGGTCTAGTGTCTCTTTCACTCATCCGACAACCAACTGCAAAAATGCCACAGGATGGCAGGGTCTTATGCTCTGATACCACTGAAATCTGCTAACCAATTTTTTTGAAGGATTTTCACATCATAAACCAGCACTAGCCAACCGGATTAGCGTTAGCATCAAACTAAATCCAAGCTTAAAGAAAACTCAACACCAAGAATGCACACTCAATCCAAATGAAGGAAAGGTGTTGACATACGGCGGAGAAACTAAAGAACAGTACTTTGAATGAAACTACTCAACGTCAAGAATGTGCACTCAAGATCCCACTGAGGGCGACGTGCTAACATACGACAGAGTGATTAATTGAAATTGAAACTAATAGGCGGATAACCAGCCATGAAGCTACTACAATCTAATTCATCCGCTGCGGCGGGCATCCACTGAATAGTGGGGATTCACCACTTGAAAGTGGGTACAATGATATAACAAGTTCGTTCTCTGCACTGATGGTAAACCGTCCAGGGGTAATTAATAAGAAATAAAACAAGTAGTTGCAACAATAACATGGGTTGGATTAGTACTACTAAATCACAACCTTACAATTCAAAAGACTACAAAAACAAGTATTACAATGATAGAGAAATAAGACTAGAAGAGAAGAATGAATTCTAATGATGTTCCTTTACTCTTCCAATGATAGAATTATGACCAAAACTGAAATCATATGAATTTGATATAAAATCTGAGTTCTGGAATTCTTAAACAGCAAACTGTGAAATCAATTAAATACTCATAACATCCTCAAAATACCTCCGTTTCAAATGAGGTCAAATGCAGTGAGCAACTGGAAGGTAGGCGACCAAGTGGGAATGGAGAAACAACAACAAATCTTGATCATTAATTCCTAGCACACTTCCCAAGACACTCCAAATGGTATGGCCCTCCTTGAAGGGGCGATTTTCTTTTAAAAATCAAACTCTCAACAATAAAATCTGAAACTTAGCTGGTTGAGTCGCCCAAGGTCAACAAATCCAATGATAAAGTACCCAGAACCAAAAGCCAACTGAAAATTAAACTATAAATAAAAATCACCTTCAGCTGTTGATGAATGAGCAAGACCAAAACTAATAAATCTCCAAAATTTCTTCACAATCGAGCTCAATCTGCTAGTCTGGATGAGAAACAGCAAATTCCAACTAGGTGTTCTATTTCAAACACGAAATTGGATAATTGGCTAGGAGGTAGCATCCTCGAAGCAAGATTTCATTTGTCATTCCAACAGCATAACAGTATAATAACATGAATGGATGCAAAGCTGAAGTAGAGCATTCAATTTATAGGAACTCTTCAACTTCACAAGAAGGCACGCCAAGAGTCACCAGGAGACTCTTCATATTTCCAAAAAAACCAATATTTCTCCAAGAGGCGTCCCTTTTCAAGAACTCACTTTATTCTTTTTAAAAAATATAAATCTTCAATAAAGTGGCGTCCACTTTTCCCAAGGCATTATGTTTTTATTAATAATTAATAAATCACCTCATCAAGGTGTCACCCTTCCAAGACCCTCTTTTTAACACAACTTAAAGTTGTTCTCCTAGGCTAAGGGGTCAACTGCAAATTATAACCTTAATGCCTTTATTCACCATAAAAATGCCTTAAGAAGACAGACATGAATTGCAAATAATTGCTCCAACTGGAAATGATGTTCTGAAAACTGACAAACTCCATACTGCTAAAAATAGAATTTACTATAAATAGTAAACTCTCAGAAATGCCAACAAGATCTTTGAATGTATTGACTCAAATGTACATATAGAAAACATTACGGTAGTTGCAATGGTCAACCATGAACAGTTCATTTGTGACCTTATGATAACCACTACCAGTCTCAAAAAAATTTAAACAAAATTGTACATTTAATCAATTGAATAAGAAACATTACATACATATTTTCAAGTATTCTAATATAGAAAAGATAGAAACAATAACCATAGAAAGGAATTTTGCAAAGAAACAGATATAAAAATGTGATATTTTTTCATACATGCAATGTACATCATTTTTAAAAAACTCAGGTATGACTTGGAGGGTTTTGAATGTACCGAACCAACTATATATATATAAACCAATATGGTAGTCGCATGGGTTGACCATGAAAAGTTTGTTTGTAACCTTATGATAAACACTAACAATCCCAAAAAATAAAAAAAGGTCATGAATACATTACACCTAGTATATTCAAATACTTGAATAAGAAACATTAGATATATATGTTC
>VDFB02350068.1:0-41414 GCA_007258455.2 Sequoia sempervirens
CCATGTTGGAGCCTTGTGACTTTCATTTAATATTTTATTATGTCTTTTGGTTGTCGAAGAAGGAGGTGGGGTTTTTTCAAGTGGTTTTGTACCTCTTGTTTTGGTTTACCATTCATGGTTTTACCTCCCACAAGTTCTATAAATTAGAGCTATGAGATGGTAGTTTCATGTTGAGTTATTGTAGGTAACAAGGTGTTGTTGGGTTGATCAAAGATTAGTAGTGGAGTGTATTATTGTGTAATCTCATTCAAAGATTAATAATATACTTGTGCTCTTTTCTCATAAATTAAAGGGACATGAGCAAACTAGAGACAAGTAAATTAAAGGGGCACAACAAAGGAAAGAGGAACTAAAATCAAGGTCAAATATTACAAATGTGTAGAGGATGATGCTAAGATGTCATTCTTTTCGTCTCCCTCTCTTTATAAGGACATTAATACACAACTACCCTTATAACCGCCCATATCTCATACCATAGGGACTACATGAATATTTTTAATGCATTTTTGGTACTATTTTCGAGGGAGATCAGTGCCCATGCTTCTTTTACCACTACATACCCACTTTTTGTTAGGCGACCATTCTTGGGTTGTGATTTTCAATAGAGGTCATGAGGGTTTTTGCACTTCATCATCAAAGCATCAATGCAAGAGTATGGTCATGGGGGTGGAATGTTTCCTATACCTTCAAATCAAGATTTTTTGTACACACGTCATATTTTGGCAAAGTCATGGCTAGGATTTCCCTCTGTCATGTCCTCTCTCTTACACCATTTTAAGTCCTATAAAAGAGATGATAGTATACATTGTGTAATGCTAATATTTGGAACTCAAAAGAAGTAAACAAGATGCATGCAAGTTCCTATTTTAAAACAATGCAAAACCTCTAGATATAGCTCAACAAGAGACTACATACAAAATAATAACATTAAAGCCAAATTCAAATGTTAACATAGCCTCCATTGTTGAATGAACACTTGCTTGCTAGAAAGATCATTTGGTAGTCCCTCTTTGCATGTCTTGTAGTTGTTGTTTTAGGTTTTTCATTTGATGTGTTAGGGAAGCCACTAGATCAGTATTTGGTGGCTCAATTTTAGTTATTTTTGGCGCTCCTTTCAATTTGGTGACATCAAAATCACTTGGTAATTTGACACCTTGGCTTGCTAACATTAGAAGGCATTTTTCTCCATCCTTTTCAAAGATCTTTACCAGGAATTTATGAAATTTGGGATCTTGGTTGGCTTATCTCCTCCTCTGTTATTTCTTCTACTTCATTTTGAGGGATCTTGTGGAAAGGGTTTTCTTCTAGTTCACCCATGGTGTCTTGAGTTTCAAGTTCCTTCTCCTTAAGTTTTTCTTTTGGGATCTTGTTAAAATGGGCATACAAGTGATGAAGGTTTGTTAAATTTTGGTCTTTGTTTAGGAGTTCCAAGGAGATACCTAGGTTGAATAGAATGATGGATTCTATTGATGAGACTAAGGTAATAAATTTAATGTAAAGTGTGTTGTTTCATGATGAAGGATGACAAATCCTGATGGTGAAACTCAGCTTGATGATCAAATTTAGGTTTTGATGATTAGTAACTTTTAGATGTTTGATCAAAGTTTATGTAAATGATTTCACTTGTAAAGGCTAATTTCTCCAAGTTTAAAGCAATGTTGGGATAAGGAACAAACTAATCTTTGGAAAGGATCCCTAAAATTGGATTTAATTGTCTGATAGGAGGTTAAATTCAGCTTTCTGGTTACAAATCTGTTGAATGTTCTATAACAGTCAATGGATGCTCTAAAAGGCAGATGCATTATAGAATGGCTTGGATGCGCTATAAAATGTAATGGATGTGTTGCAAAATGGGTTGGATGAGCCAAAGTATGGGATTGATGCACTAGAATAAGGGTTGAATGCGCTATAAAATTCAATGGATGGGCCAGAGAATGGGGTGTATGTGTTGCAGGATGGAATGTATGCACCAAAATAGAAAATGGATGTGCTAGAGAATGGTGTAAATGCACCAGAACAGTCAGTGGATGCACTAAATTGGGGGATTTCATAGTTTCTTGAAAATTTGTTTTTTTTTTTCTGTCATTCAATCAGGGGATTGATTATTTTAATGGATTCTTTTCTAAATCAAGGTTTTCAACTTTCTGTGTGTGATGTTTGTTTGGTGTTTATTTAAGAACACATAGGAAAAACACATCAAACAAGTACAATTCCTAAGGTTGGCTAGGACAATATTTACTAGATTCCCACTTGGATTTTACTCTAGTTGCACCTACTTTTAGCGGATGATTAGAAGCTTGACCACACTGGCTTCCCTCCACGGTACTCACTTCTCTGGTTAGCCAAGCTTCAGTAACCATGAAACTCCCATGGCATACTTCTCATCTCTACTAAAAGCCACAAAAATATGGGATAGCTTCAAAGGTTAGACCTTCTATGCCAACAAATAGAATAGGTATTTTGGCTTTCTATCACAAAATTTTTTAGTATGGGGATCCATGAACAGCAAAAATTATACATGCTGCAGGTGACCATTATTGCCCATCCCGTTGGTATAACCCCTCATGATACTTGAACTTTCCTCAAGTATCTATATTTATATACTAGGTGGAAGAGCTTGGATTTAGCTTGTTCTTGGTCTGGGTTGTTCCCTTGGGTGATTACATTTTCCCAGAAGGAAGGCCCCCTAAGGATATAACAAAATGAAAAAGAATGGGTCTAGCTTTTTGGTCACCCAGTTAAGGGGAGAGTATATGCCTACCATTCAACAAGCACATCAAACATGGTGTTTCTTTTCCTCCTAATTAATCTAGATTCCTGAATTAATCAAAAGAAATAAAAATAACTCCAGCCCCTACACAAATTCTATTAGTAGTTTCAAGTAGAATCTTTGGCAGCATTTGATAGTTTCAGGAAAGTCTCTGACAGCATTTAGAAGACCTGCAAAACAAAAAAGACATCAGTTAGTTTTCAAAATTTAGAATAAAATTTGCAACAAAATTTAGATACACCATAACAATAATTCTATGCACTAGAAAAGCAAATGCAAAATAAAATCTATTGAATGCACTATAGAAATTAGTAGATGCATTATAGAAACTAATGTATGCGCTAAAATAACAGGTAAATGCACTAAAGAAACTCCCTAATGTGCCAAGGAATGGATTCAGTGCACTGGAAGATCCTTTCTATGCGTCATAACAAGAAGTGGATTCACTAGAAAATGTTTTGGGTGCACCAAAAGAACACGCGACCACGCCAAAAGAAATCACGTCCAAACCTAATAAAACACTTTCTAGAAAATGTTAGAATAAAAGGGGCTAGGCCCCATGGTGGGCACCAAATGTAGTGTGGGTAAAATGTGGAAATTAGAATATCAAATTCAAGCCACACATCAATGAAACATTTAAATTAAGGAAATCGAATTTAACAAACTAAACTGATAAAACAATCCCTTAAAACCGTTCCATTGTCCTCTATTCTTAAGGATCCATTATTAGTGCTCTCATATTTTGTATATGCACTTGACTCTTTGGATGACAACCTAAGAAATGAGATGCTACTTAAAATGCAAGATCTATGCCTGCATCTAAATGATTGATGAAATGTTAAATGATATGTTTGTTGTATGTGAAATTGATGTTAAAATGTTGCTATGATAAAATGTTGAGCTAATTAAAATGATATGGAAATGTTGTGATGATAATGGAGATTATGCAATTATAATGACTCTAAATGGTGTAAATAAACTAAGATGCATCTAACAAAGAAGCCATGATTCCAATTTACTTGCTAAATGCTTCTAAATGCTAAACTAGAATGTAGTGCTAAGCTATCAAATGCTAAGATGATTTTTGCAGAGTAATTGTATGCTATGCTCTCTATATGAAAAGTTGTAAATGAGCCTCTATTTATAGATTTCACCAATGCATCAAGTGATGTGGCAACAATGGATAATCAGGATTAGGTATGGAGAGATCAACAGTGAGAAATGGAGAGGTTAGAGAGAATCATGGAGGTTGTTCCCTTTAATAGAACACATTGCCAAGTGTAGAAGGGAATAAATGGAAAGAAGAAGCCATGTGTCTCGGAAGTTGGTAAGATTGTTGAGGATAATTGCTTATTTAGAAATTAGAAATATTTAAATTCATGTGACACATGGTGAGGTGGACGATGATGTGGAAGAAGGTTAGAGAATTATGGAAGGAATGTGGCTAAATTCCAATTTAAAAATTCAAATTTAGTTGGAGGGAATTAATCAAATAAAACAAATTAGTTAAATTTGTTTATTTAATTAAATCATGAAGAAAGTGATTTTACATTGGAAGAATTTAAGAATGTGAACTATATAAATAAATTTTACCATTTATTTATAAGTAGAGGAATTACAGATTCTATTAATTAAATAACTAGTATTTAATTAATTTTCTCCAAAAAAAATTTCAGGTGTATACAAATACTATTGAATACTATTAACAACTGTGGGGATTTAACATATAAAGTTCACAAATATTGTATTCAATCGACAATAAAGAGTTGAGCACTGTTGGAAATAAGGAGTAAAGATTTTTGGGTAATCCCGCAACTCGTGGATTCCATGAAGAAAATGAAGTTTGGAGATTTCTTCTCATCACAAAATCCACGAGAGGTTGATATTCGTGAGATGTAGTGAGCTCAGGGATTCTATCGATGTAGGGAATTCCCAATTGAGGTAAGTTTGGCGAATCCAATGTGATCCAGATTTTGCGAAAAGAGTCATTTCTCCTTGTAAATCCTCGAAGGACTGAAAATCAATAGGGTACAAGCTTGGAATACACAAAGCAACGAAATAAAAGGATTGGCGACATTTAAAGAAGAATAAAGGGTTGAGCTCATAAGAAATTTATGGGGTAGCAAAGAGATAAGTTAATCTGGCATTAATTCCACAAGAAATTTTGTGAGGGCTCTCATATGACAATATCCCAAAATCTGCAAGAGGTAGTTGGTATCATTGAGTCCAAGACTGGGAGAAATCCATGATGAAAGGGAAGTTGTGGAGGATTGTATTGAGGGAATTCGTAAAGAAGATGACAAAGTTTCGATCCAGAGTAATGGGTCACAAAATTTTGAGAAGAGAAGATCCTTATCAAGAGAGAGTTAATAACCATTTCCAGTGGACATTTGCAGGGAGAAAAAATAAAGATTGATGTTTATCACCCTACTGATTGTGTTATTGAAGGAGGGAATCAAAGCCACATTTAAATATCCTTAAGATTGAAATTGCATACTACTGATATCAGTATTTGTGTATATGGAATGGTTTCCAGGTTTCACATTGGTCAATCTCATAAGAAAATGTTGACAGTGCAAGGCCATCAGGACAGTTTAGTTTGATAAGGATCCACACGGTCGACGTTAGGAAAGCAGTTAGGTGATAAACAACAAATCTTTGTAAAGGTTTGTGAAAGAATTTGAAAGGCACTACGCGAAAGATTATCATCGGGTAACTATTGATTCATTTTTTGAGTTTAAAAGGATCTTTGAATTCTATAAAGTAGATTGAGTGATTTCTTATCAAAGTTCATGATCTATGGAGTTTAAGGACAACAAGTGCAATTGTGTGGAAAATGAAATAAGGTAGAATATAAAAAATAGTTCCTAAAGTCTAGTATTAAAAGATTCCTTCAAGGAAAGAGTATTTTTCAGCTTGTGGTGTTGCATTCTGAGTATTTAGCCTTATGCTTGAATTAAATGTCAAAACATGTTGCTTGGACAATGTGGTGAAATTCAGGTTGATTAGTTAATTTGGTGATTAGTAAATCATAGTTCCAAACTTGGGTGTGCAATGCAAAGATACATTTATTCTAAACCATCGAACCAAGGATAAATAAATTATTGTATTTGGTAATAATGGGATGTTCTTGTGAGGATTAGGTTGGATTGTTCAGGATTAAAACAACAATGCTCACCAATGGTGAAATGGGTGGCAGATTCATCAATTTCCCAATAAGAGTTCAGATTTGTATAGAATAGTCATATGACATAGAATATATTTGGATGTGGTCTTCATTATTCAGGATTCAATGATATAATTTCATCTTGCAAGTTATAGAGGAAATTTTTGAGGGATAATAATAATGACAAGGCATAAAAAAAGTGTATCATTCTAATGCTCAATTTAAATTTAATTTAATATGAATTTTGAGTATGTTATTCTTTCTGTTTGTAGGACTTGATGCAAGATCATAATTATGGAAACTACCTATCACATTTATCAAGGAGGACCTAGTGCAGTGAGTTATCTAGAGGGGATTGGAACTTTCCAGAAGACCTGCATATGGAAATGTGTCAAAGATGAGCTACCAAGAAGATTTTAAAATTACAATTTACATGCAATTCAAATTAAATGTGATGCCTACCTATGAATCTGTGCCCAAACTATTTACTACTGGAGGGGGTTTTTGGAAGATGCTTGCGACATGTAAGGTTGTTTCTCTCCACCGGTGAGTAATTTTCATCATCATCAAGGGGAACAATATTTATTTTCTCATTGCTCCAAAATGTAATAGAATTTATGCAATTGGTTGATGATGTATCATGATTGGCTAAACTTTATGTAACATCTTGATGCTTTTAAAGGATTGATCTAATCCTTTGGACTAATATAATCCTAGGAATTAATTCTAAAATATAATATCTATAAAAGGATTTTTCCTTCTCATTTAGAAAGAGTTAGATTCCAGAAGTTAGAAGAAGCTAGAAATCAATAGAAGTAGTTGTAGGAGAGGAGAGAGAGCTAGAAATTGTTCTGTAATTACTTGAGAAGTTAATACAATTGGGTTGTTGATTTGGAAAACTTTATGTTGAGATTTGACAGTCCTATGGCTTTTTGTTCTTGATTCTCAATGTTAGATGTTAGTTTTCAGTTCTTTCATGATAATGGTGAAATGTTATGATGTTGATCAATCTCTAATCCATACTTTTGGCAATTTGCTAATTGTACCTGTTGTTGTGTATAGTTAGTCTAGGCCACATCCTATTTCACTAGTTTGATTATGATGCTTCATGCATATTCTGCCAGGAATTGGACATGTGTTTAGATGTTTGTAGTTTGAAAATATTTTCCTTTGGAGATTGCACTATTTCTATGATCTACTGAAGATTTATCTTGGTTAAGCAGAAATTGGTTATTGGGGATCTATCTATTTGAAGCATTCATCATTGTTTTGATTGATCTTAGGTGTTTGTTTAGGTTCTCTCTCAAGCCCTTTCTCTTTTGTTATTTCTTTGAATCTAGGTTAGTTTTAGAATCTAAAAGCATCACCACATTGCTATATTTGATGATAAATTACACTTCTAGCATTGTTGAATTGTAATGTCCCTTCTTACTACTAGCAAATCACATCATCATTGAGTTGCTTGTGCATTGTCAAGACTTGACATTAGAGACCTTGGGTTTATTTTTGGAAGCTTGTTGATAGAGATTTACTTTTCAAGAGAGATAGGATACTTGTATTCTTTTTGTGTTGTTGTAATGCTAAAAACACCTTCAACACAATTGATAACACCATACATCATCATGCTTATGTTGCCAACATGTTTTTGGTTGAAAATGCTATTAGAGAAACCTATTAACTTGATCTAAGCTTCAAACCCTTGTTTGGAACTTTGTCAATAATCTACAATTTTAGATGAAATGAAAGCCAATCTTGACTTTCTCGAGATTCTTGGATGCATTAGAATAGTTTAAAAAATTCGCCAATATAACTAGAAATGCTACAATCACCCGGATCTCAAAAAACATATATGTAATATGAGGAGTTTATTAGATCTTTGCAAATTATTTTTGATTCTCTAGATCATTCAAAATGCAAGAGAAGAACATACGAGATTTCACAAGATCTTACAAGAAAACTCAATCTCTCAATTGGGAATCTGTGAACTTAGATTTCTCAAACCAAAAACTCTAATACCATGTTAGAAATCTGAAATATATTGAATAACCCAAAGAACTTTTAAGAGAAAATCAAAGTTGCATAAACAGAAAAACATAAAGAATTCAAACCAGGACTCTGAGAGATTATGCAATGTCAATGTGACAGAATTGTATTAAGAGCTTCCAACCTAAAAAGATGAATGCAAAGATGCAAATACAAACTAGGTAGTGAGTTTATATAGAACTAAGGAGAATAAGTAGATGGCAAATCCAACCAATAACAATCAACCACAAAAAGTGGAGGATGTCACCAAAAGTGGAAAGTGTTCCACATTTTAAGGAAAGTGACACACATCACTTATCTCCTAGTAATAAACTCATTTTACTATCCTAAACAAGCTTAATAAAAATGTAGGAAAAACTTAGGACTAAGGGAAAATAAATTAACCCGCTAAGAAATAAAAACCTACACCAACAAATATAAACAATTGCATGATGAATAACTTGCTAGCACCAAGGAATGTTTAAAACACATTGCTAGAAAAAAGTGGACTTAAGGGACTTAAAAGAAATGAGCCTTCAATGTTTGGCATGTGTAGATAAGCACACCCTAGACCTAGGATAGAAATCATAATTATAGAACAAGCATGAAGACATGATCAAAAAAATTGTACCACACAAGAAGGCAACATAAGCCACTAAGAATATACATCCGGACATCAAATTAGCAATATAGAAAAATAGTGTCAATAGATCTCATTTAACTAATTATCCTTCTAATTAGCTTAATTCACTATAAAGACTAATGATATATAAGACTATCTTTAAAGAATTGTTTGATTGTTAAAAATAAATTCTTAAGATCAAACATTTTTTAACTTTAGAATTATACTTCTAATTGAAAATAACAATCTTCAAACATACAATGCTCTCAAATCATTATGTAGATTTTGCTTCATTTTAACACACTTATTGAAATATTCCTAATATGCTCCTATGCACTTTCAAGAAGAAAAAAAAGGTACATGCCAATTAATATACGTGATTTTTTTAAAAGGGTATCATTCAAATTTTAAAAAATGATTCAAATTCACTAAGGAGGCTCAATAACTGCTGCATGGCACAGCCGACATGTACTCCAAACTCTGTATAATGACACCTTACATTGTCAAATGAAAATTTCCTGAAGCCGCTGCTACCCTAACACTATTCACATTGATTCAACTACTAAAGTTCATTGCTGAAATCATCCATAGTTTTAAATTATGCGTACTTTGAAGCGTTGCGGATTCGACAGCTACAATCACGCGGAGAGAAGGCCCACATAAACAGCGTTTTTTAGGAAAGGTTAAATAGGTGATCTTCGACGAAACCGGCGAATTGTGCCGGGTCGTTTTGAAACTTCTCTGTACAATTTGTTTTTTAAGTTTTCCAAACCAAAACAAGTCAATCGGCCTGTTGGCAGTATTGCCAGTTTGTCAAGCAGATAGTTTGGCCGGATCCAGGCTTACATGCCCTTCGTTGAATAGTGTAACAACTTATCGTGTAAGTACTATGAGTTTTTTACAGTCTATAGAATTTTGGATGAAACTGTATATGTTTTTCAGTCTAACGTTTGGGATCACATTTGTCATATGACATTGAATTCGATGGCTTCCCGAAAAGATACGTTGTTCCGTAAGCAAATTCAGTGGCAGGTCGGTGGCGGGACCTTTTCGAATGCGGGTTCTCTACTATTATTTATCCACCCACTTGGTATCTACCTCCAAACCAATCTGGCATCATTGGCGCCGGTCACTACGGCCTCCGCCTCGAGTGGGACATCGGCCATGGGAATTGCTCGACGGTCGAAGGAACACCCAATTACTCTTACTCTCCTTTCGCCGAATGTATAAATGTCTCCCAAGGCTATGAAGGGACTGATTACTCTGACGGCCACGTGTGCAAATGTCTTCCGGGCTATGAAGGGACTGGTTACTCTAACGGCACCCGTTGCAAAGGTATGATCTCCACATTTTAGAAATTTGGTATCATATGACCTCTTCTACTATCAGTGCCTATTAGATTTCCTCCACTCTTTGATGATGAAAATGGATGTACAGATGTGGATGAAAGCAGTCAAGGAGATTTGAATCAGTGCGTTGATAAATCGGAGGGGGGTATATGTCATAATTCGCCTGGTTCTTACGCTTGATCGTGTGCAAAGGGCTATAGCGGAGACGGCTTTCAAAACGGGACAAGATGCCAATCGCGGAGGTCAAATAACTCCCTAAAATCTGCAGTTATAGTAACCGTACCGTCTGTCTCCATGTGTTTTTGGTTGTCATATGTTTTTTTTTAAATAGTAATGGATTGCATATATATTGGTATTTTTTATTAATAATAGGTTGAGTAAATATATATTTAAACTAGAAGTTATTTATAGGTTAAAGTTGCTATCATAGAGAATTACTGTGAAAATTAATGAGAAATTGAATTTGGTAAATTTTATCTTTGAAAGATCGCAATTCAATTGATGAAAATAATAGTGTGTATGGAGAAAAGGTATATTATGATATTTATTTTGATTATACTATTTATCAATATTTATATCTCTCAAAGTTGTGATTAGATTAAATTTAATTTTGGATGATTTGGGCAAACTAAAACGCCTACCCTCATAATATAACCAAAGAGTGACTTCTAATTTAAATATATATTCTTTCACAATATACAATCCACTATATGAAAATAGAAACACTATATCTGCGCAATCTAATTATTTCTATTAAAAAATAATAATAATATTTTGTTGTTTGCTTATTTGATAGGCTCTGTTTCTTCATTCATTGGAGTTTCGTTTGTAGCTAGTGGACTATTTTGGTGGTTGAGGAGGTGTCAGTTGAAATATGTTGGGGACAAGAATTTCATAGAGAATGGAGGCATTGAACTACAAGAACAAATTGCTTCCATGGGAGGAAGACAAGGCCTACGAATGTTATCCGAAAAAGAGTTACAAATAGCATCCAACAATTACTCAATAGAGATAGGAAGAGGTGGCTTTGCGACTATGTACAAAGGAATTCTCCCAGATGGCATGATAGTGGCGATCAAAAAGCCTAAAGCATTTTCCCCTGAATTCATTAATGAATTTGTGATTTTATCCCACATCAATCACATAAATGTAGTGAAATTGATTGGTTGTTGCCTTCGTACTCAAATTACATTGCTTGTCTACAAATTTGTGCCAAATGGGACACTCTTTAAACATCTGCAATCCCCAAAAAAGCACTTATCCTAGGAAAGGAGACGACAAATTGCTATAGAGGCAGCAGAAGGAATAACATACATGCATTGTGAAGCTTCTCAGCATATTTTCCATCGTGATATAAAATCATCAAACATTCTCTTAGATGAAACATTTACTCCCAAAGTGGCAGACTTTGGTATTTCTCGTCTATGACCTTTCGAAGAAATGCTTCTCAACACCATTTATCCCTCAGGCACTCCAAGTTATGTGGATCCTAAATTTGTGAGAAGTGGCCAATTTACTGAAAAAAGTGATGTGTATAGCTTTCCAGTGTAGTTTTGGTGGAGCTTCTCACTGGTTTACAACCCATGTTGTCTCCACTTGATTTTTCTCAACAGGGTGGCATATACACTTTATGTAATCATTTCCTATCTGCAATTAATGATAGTCGCTTAACTGAAATATTAGATCCCAAAGTAGTGAATGAGGAAAACCAAGGGCAAATGGAGAATATGGCAAATCTGGCTAAGGCATGTTTGTGGGTGCAAGGAAGTGCAAGGCCGTCGATGAGAGAGGTGGTGGAGGAGCTTGTTTGGATAAGAGCAGCCACAAGACAAGTAGGAATTTCAAATAGGGATGTGACTCTCCCTGTGTAGAGGAAGGCTTCAACACATGCAATGCTCAATCATTACAATATGCAAGTGCACAATGAGATTACTTTTCAGGGCTTTTCCAATTTGTTCACTCAGATGTCTAATATGTGAAGAAGATGATCAAGAGAGGATAACATTAGGATTAATGTGTCTCTCTTTTATTTTATCATTTCTTCAATATTTAAAACAATTTTATTTCCAAATCAAAAAATTTAAACCCCTTCCCTATAATTCAAAGGTTTATGCATCGGATAGATATCATTGTTATTGTATAGTCTCTTTCAATGAAATATATATATGTAAAGTGACTTTAATAATAGGTCATAGTTTTCCTCAATACTTTTTAAGAGTATGTTAAAATATATCTGTATATCTCATGTTTGTATTTATTTTTTAGGGAATAAATCGCACTACCTAATTTTTTGAGATTAATCAAAGGAATTAACTAATTATATATGGGTTATAGTATATGATTGAATTATTAAAAATAAATAAATTAAAATATAATATTTAGGTATATTTTAAGCATAGAATATTGAATTTAAAGATGTAAGAAATCAATTTGTCACATTATTTGATTTTTAGAATTTATTTATGTAAATAGTTTTAAATATGTAAATTAAAATTTATTTTCAAATGGTTTAGTTATACAAGTGCAGACCTAATTTCTACAAGTATAGACATAGTTTATGAATTTAGAGATTAAGAACTCTGCATCCCAATTATTTATTTTTGTGTTAAGTGTTATTAATAAAAGTTTGGATGTATATTCTCTATGAGTTGTCTCTTTAGCTAAGTGTATTGCGAGAAGTGCTAGTTATCTTGAATAATATTAATTTATGTAAAGATTTTAGACAAGAAGAAATATCATTTATTTAATGTGTTTTATTAAGTATTTCTTAAAGGTGGTTTACTCCTTGAAGAGGCTAGTGATATTTTGCAATTGAATCTTTTTATTTCAATATTATGTTATTATCGTTATTTTATCCATTGTACATAATCTCTATACTTCTCATTTTTGTAGGAATAATCATAACATCTAGGATTAGAGCTCTTTATATGGCCATCTTCCATAGCAATGTAAAAGGTTTATGGATTTATGTAAATATCCACTATATTCTCTCACATTTCCCTCTTGGAATCTTGGTGACTAAATAGTGACTAAGCATTTTTCCCTAAATTTTCCAAATTCATTTTTTATTGATAATAGTTTATTTTTGGTCTTAGGCTAGGAACCTTAGGTTAGGGGTTCTTAAACACCCTAAAAAATGATTTCTTTTAGCTAAGCTACATTTCACATAAAGGGTCTAGTGAAGTGAGGGGCTCCTAAACTCCAATAACCAAACCTCAAAAAATAGAAGTATAGGTAATAGTTTATTTCATAACCATTGACATACACCATGACACAACCACTTTTCTAATTTATTTATTTACAAACCCAATAGTAACAACATTGCAACTTTTTGATGCATGTTTTATCACCACATACAATGCTACCTAGTGTTGATAATGCATGAAATAATTTTTTTGCATGTGCTCATGATCTGGTAAATGTGAAACAACAATGAGATACTATATGTGAGTACATCACATGCAACAAAAGAATACTAAGAAAGTGGTTAAACACCATTATACATAGCTCACCCTAATTATTTTTTATTATATGAATGATCCATTTTACATTAGTCTAAGAGGAGAGAAGGAAAATACCCCTAATAGGATGATAAGATGGCATTAATTAGGCGAGATGCAATCATGGGTTTATTAAATTTAATTTATTAAAATTGGAGTATATATTTAATCATATTTAGTCCTTCAATGAGATAATGGAACAAAACTAATACAAAATGCCTATTTTGTATAGTTGTATAATAAAAATTAACATGGGTTTATTTATTTATTTTGACTAACTTAATTCACAAAATTATCCATTAATCCAAAATAATATATAATTAGAAAATTTAATTGAAGGAAAAAGATCTACATTTTTCTTTTTTAATCTTAATTAAAGATGTAACATGTGATAATTAAATAATTATACCCTTTTACAAATAGAATGAACAAAACAAATGAGATACATATAACTAGATCTTTAATTATTTCTTGTTCTAAAATAATAATTAGCAATGCACTTATAATTACTTATAAATATTATTGCTTCCAAAGAGTAGTGAAAGAACACATAACTTAAACATACATTTCTCTCATATGATATTTGCCTAACTTAAACCTTAAAAAATTAATGAAAAAAAAATAATACATTTTTATTTTCCATCAAACATAGAAGATAAGAGGGAATGAAATAAACATACTCTACTAGACTTCTCCTTTTATTCCATGTTAAGAAAATCATTATAATAAATTATAAACTTTCATCAAAGTAACTTCTCAATACAATAATAGAGTTAGAAGAACGTTTCTAAAGCCACAAGGGTGCCTCAAGGATAAATATACATTATTTATTTGTTACAAAAGTCCTAAATAAAGAAGACTAACTACTTTCGATAGCTATTAAAAGGATATAAGCATCACACACCACATACATGAAGGAGGGTAAGGATGGGATAGAAAAAATACCATGTAATTTTTACTTTCATGAATATTTTTCATGCAATTAATCAATGGAGGAGGAAAAAAAGGGATGAAATTTCATTGATATTCAATTAATATAAGGTACTTAAGCTTATTTTAAATTAACTATTTTTTCATAGTGTAGGCTTTTATTTTCTTTCATTTAGATGTATAATTTTTTATGTTTTTAGATTTATCTTGCTTATGTTTTTAGATTTATCTTGCTTAGGTCTTTTTTTAAAGGATTAATGGTGTAATTTTTCAACATCTTCAATAAGATTTTCTCCTTCCTTTTTTGAGATATTTAGGAGCTATAATTCATATTTTTCATGTTCTAACTCCTCACATATATTATATATAGTCACTCACCTTAGATATTTTTTCATGATACTATGACATTTCCATTTTTTGTCTCACTTTTTATGGTTTTCCTATATTTGATGTTCTACCTCTTGCACAATATGATCCTATTTTTGGCATAACGCATGGGATAAAATCTTACTATTTTTTTTAATATTCTTTCAATTATATTAATGGCATGTTTAAAATACCTTTCTCATGATGAATCTATTTACAAACCAATTTGAAAGTCATTCGTTCTTGTTTGGAAGTGTGAAAACTTAAAAGTGGTAATTATTAAAATATTTAATAAAAATATAAAGGTCCCTTACACCTAAAAATAATCAAAGGTATGAAATACACATCACATGCTAGTGTATGAGATGTATGTCCAAAAATTAAACTAGTTATATAGTTATACAAAAATAAACAAAAAATGAATGTACCATAACACAATGACTTATATGTGAAAAACTCTTTTAGGAGAAAAAACCCTCTCCAAATCAACTAAATTTATTATTTATTAATCAATAGTTATAATACACTTACAAATTCTTAGCCTTTATAAAAGTACTAATAACAAGATATCTAAAGCAATTTGGATAGTGTAATAGTACATACAAAAATACACTATGAAACCTCCATCTTAATCATACAATACATAAGAAGCAATAAATGAAACTATGAAATGGTAATTAGGAAACCATGAGCTAAAACCACTAAAAATGTGGCATCCAAATCCCTAGTTAAAAATCTAATAGCATATTCCTTAGATGAGTCAATAGGCTAAAGCTATCATATTCCTTTCACCTACCATAAGCTCATCATAATCTATTGAATATCTTGAGAAATTCATTTTATCTCTAGTATCTTTGTTCAAAGATTCCTTGTGATGTGCCATAGTATGCATTGAAATTTTTTCAACAAGTGTAACTCCCTCATACAAATCTCTTATGTGTCATAGATGTTCTTAATTTTTTGGTGTGGGAGGCCCAAGTTTTAAGGGCCATAAAAGTTAGTCCAACAAAATAATTAAACCAGTTTTTATCAAATTTTAGATGTTAAATATATCTACATCCCATAAAATTTCTATGTATGATCCATTTTTATGCATTTTAGGGTAAAAAATAACCTCTATAGGGCCCGAAATTGATTATTTTATTTTTTATTAAGGTAAGTTGGACTTTTTATAGTTATATTTTTTTATTATATATCTCAAAAGTTATATTTTTTGTATTCTTAACATTGGAATGAAAGTTTGAGATACCTTTACTAATGTTATTCCACTTTTAAAGCACCTTTCAAGAGAAAAGGAAGCAAGACACTATCAATTAACTATTAGGGGCTAAGAGGGCCATAGACTCATAACAACACCCAAAATTCTCTATGCTCACTAGCTTCATCAAAGCATCTGTGATTTTCTATGAAGTATAATCTTTCTCTAGTATCACTCTTCCATCCTCTATCATGCCATGAACAAAATGGCATAGGAAATCAATATGATTTATCCTTAAAATTGAGTTTTTAGTTATATGCATCTCAAAATTTACATTTTTGTATTCTTAACATTCGGATGAAAGGTTGAACACCTTTACTATTATTCTTCCACTTTTAAAACACCTTTTAAGAGAAAATGAATTACTTAACACTATCAACTGATTGCTCACCTTAATTTCTCTATGCTCACTAGCTTCACCAATGCATCTACAATTTTCTAGAAAAGTGATAAATTTTTCTAGTATCACCCTTCCATCCTCTACCATGTCATGAAAAAAGGCATAGGACATCAATATGCTTTATCCTTATATAAAATTTAGGGTTCATTGCCAAACATATGGCACTCTAACTAACAAAAATAACCTAATAGATACCTAATTCAATCCATGTTTTAACATAATAAATTAAGATAGATGGCCTCCATATAGATGTCTATAGTTTCTATATACACAAATTTTATAATGGAAAAGGTAAACATGTCCTATTACTTAATTATCCATCTAATAAAAATACCACATAAATATAATGCATATCCATTAGTGGATCTTTTACAATCAATATTGCTCCTTAATAAAATCAACTTTTTCCCAAGTAACACTATTATTATTACAATGAATCCATTTAATTTTTGCTTCATTTATGACCCTATTTCTCAATATTCTAGATCTTTTTTCAATTATTTTCCTAGTTCAATTCACAAGATGGTTCAATAGAAATACTTTGCCGATTAATAACATGATCTGCATTATGTACCTATGTCTTAAGTAAACTCACAAGAAATACATTATGGATTTGTAATTAGGGTGGTAAGGAAAGTTTATAAGAAACATCACCTATTTTTTCTAGTATTTCAAAAGGTACAAAAAAACAAGGAGCTATCTTAGAATATTTACTAAGTTTTAATGAACTCCTTTTTGGTTTGACTCTAAGAAAAACATGTTCACCAACCTCAAAATCTCAGGTAGACCTCTTAGAACCAGCCTAACTTTTATACCTATCTTGAGAAGCCTTCATATTTTGTTTGGATTTATTAATAATGGCTTCCATTTCTAACAAGTTTTCATTCTTATACCAAACCTTATGGAAAGGCTCAGACCATGAAATGGGTGTATTACAATTTTGACCATAAATAGCTTCAAAAGGTAACATCTTAATGATTGAATGATATCCTTGATTGTATGCAAACTCTACTAAGTGTAAATAGTCTTTCCATGACTTAAAGGTTTATCCATAGTATACATTCGCAACATATCTTCTAATATTATATTAACCTTTTCAATTTGACCATCAGACACAGGGTGATAGGCAATACTAAAATTTAGATGGGTACCAAGTTCGACAAATAGGGATTTCCAAAAAGAGATGTGAACTTAGGATCTGTTAGAGTAATCATGCATTAGCTAACAATTAATTACTCTTTAATTGATTATTAGTCTAATTTATTCTTATGCACTCAAGCTAAACTTAGGATTTCTTTTATGCCTTTAGGGTTTTTCTCCTATGTGTGTGAAATGTGGGAAAGTTAATAAATCAACACAAACCTTAATAAAATGGATTATATCAAAGATTTGAATCAAGTAAACTACTCTATTTTGCAGTTAAATAAATCTTTAAGAATGTTTCATTTTCCTCTATTCTCAAGGATTTATTAAACCATTTGGCTCTCAGATTTTTATGTGCACTATGGTTATTAAAATGACACTTGAGAACCGAGATAATATTCAACATGCAAGCCAATTAAATTCCTACATGAAACTAAATGATGAATGCTATGATAATGGTTATTATGATGAATGGATAATGATGTTAGATTATACAATGTAGATGATATGATATGAAGCTAAGATGATCCTACATATGCTCAAATGCTAACTATGAATATGCTAATCTAAAATGATACTATTGTTGGTTCTCAGCTGTGATCATATGGTTTGTCCTTGATGACAAAATCCCTTTCAGTTGATTCTACTTGTTGATAGTTTCAGATTGGTTTCTCATGCTTTATCTTGGTACATTTTTTTCTATATGGTTTACGTGTCTTGGCATTCGGTGGACAATTTACATTCAGAATTTTAATAGCTTATGGTACTAGTCAGTTTGAGCTTCATGCAGTCTCTAGTTATCTTTTTGTACATTGTTTTGGTGACAGAAAAAGAACATATCAGCGTGAGAATGCCAGGGTCTCCTCGATCCATTTCTCTGATAAACGTCTGTGTTGCCTATTGGCAAGATGTTTCTAATGTCATGACGATTGGATTTTACTTACAGGAAGCTTTCGACAAGACTTCTCCATGGTTTTGGCGACAGAGGGTGATCCCTATCGGCAAGAGTTATACCGTCGGTATGAAGTCACAGCGAGATTGGTATGTCTCACCGACCAGAGGTTGAATAGGATCATATCGGCATGAGTTATACCGTTGGTATGATGTCTTAGTGAACTCATCATGTCTCCCCAACCGGAAACAAAGGGTGCTCTTCGGCGAGAGGTTTTTCTTCATTGTAACATCTTGGCGAACTTACTTTAGTCTTGCCGACCGCCGTTGGAAAAATTGCATATCGGCAAGAGGTCTCAGCTTCGATGTAATGTCATAGTGAACCCGTCAGGTCTTGCCGACTAAGTCTTATGAGGGGCTTTTGGCAAGAGGTTGGTATTGTCTCAGCGACTCAGAGTGGATAAATATTTTCGGTATGACATAGTGTGCTCTCCAAGAGGTCTCCCTGACATTGATATGTCTCAGCGATGCATAAAACAAAAGGAACATTTTGGTATGACTCATGTGCTCGAAGAAAGGTCTTGGCGATTTTGAATTCTTATACCGACTGACAACATAAAGGTATACATCTTGGTAAGAGTTAGGGTTTTCGGCATGAGGTCTCGGCGAGTGACCTCTGGTCTTGCCAATGGAACACAAAAGGACTTTGTTGGCATAGGATCTAACTTGTCTCAATGACACACAAGATGGTGGGTGACTTTCAGTATAACAAAGTATTATTCGATATGATTTCTCCCCAATGGTTGAAGGTTACAGCAACACATAAGAGATAAAAAGTCTTTCAGTGAAACATAATGAAATCTACATAATGTCTCCCCGACAACAGAATGTCACAGTGACAAATAGAGGGATGGCTGATGGCGATAAAGTTGCCTTCGGCATAGGTATTGAATTGTCTTGGTGAACAGGAATGATCACGTGGGTTTTCAATAAGACACAGGATGCTCTACGAGAAGTCACCCCGACTATGCATTGTCTTAGCAAAGGTGGATGAAGGATACATCTCGGTGAGAGAACTATTTTGTCTCAAAGACCAGAAGAACGGTACATGGCTCTTGGCGTGACATAATGTATTCATTATGACTACTCCCTAAATCTGATGGGTCATGGCGAAAGAGATAACTAAGGGGAATGACTGGTGATTTAATTGCCTTCGGCAGGACTATCTGAATGTCTCAGTGAACGATTAACAAACTCAATCATTGTGGCCAACATGGGAATTTTTAAATATAGTTGCAGGCTAACATTATTGGTTGGCATCGAATCTCAGAATGGTTATATGGAAAAATATTCTCTAAGAATTGAGAGGTTATGGTTCTCAGCTGGTGGGCAATCATGGTTTTGAAATAATGGGTCAGTTTCAATTTGATTTCACTTCATTCGTTGAAGAGATTATTATTTGATCATGGGGGTTTTCAGATTTATGATTTTTATAAAAATAGTTTCAAATGAGTATTTTGTTTTAATGAAGCTTTTGGTTTCTGTGAAAGGCATTTGCAGTTTCAAAAAGGAACTTTGATTTATGATTGTCAGTTTATTGACAGCCTATTGCATAGGTGTTACTCTTGCGGACATTTATTTTTTCTGGCATCCTTTTTCCTGAAAATGGAAAGGAGGTTTTAGCTCTCCTTTGACCTCGAATCTCTTTGAAGACTACACGCTGGAAAAGATGTATAAAATGCAGTGTTGTGAATACTGAAAAGCTAATGGATAGAAATTCTGAGACATAGTTATTTTGGTTGTATCAAGAGATGGATTGGAAAACTTTGTAATACAAAAATTGGAAAACATGATGTAGAGTGAAGTTGTAATTCTTTTCTATTTAATATTTTAAGGATTCAAAGTGTTGGATTCTTAGGGTATTAGGTAGATAAGAGTGTTGAGTTTCTTGAGCTTACTAGAAAACAAAGAGATCCTCTGATATTATTATTGTTCTGAAAATAATTTGAGGGGTTGGTGCTCCTTGAAATTGGTGTTTCAAAATGAGGAGTTGGTGCTCCTTGAAATTGGTGTTTCAAAATGAGGGGTTGGTGCTCCCTGAGTTGGTGCTCAGAAATTAGCCTATAAGGCATTGTTAACAGTGGTTTTTGAAGATTAAGCCAGTAAGGCAGTTTAGGAGTGGTTTTTCTACCCCAGGAGGGTTTTCCACTCGGCAAATCCTTTGTCTTATGGTCTCTTTGTTTTGATGTCATAATGTTTCTTGATTGTGATAATTTTTATTAGTTTGAACATTGTTGAATAATAGTTCCTTCATATCCGCAAATATTTAGTTCAAATATCTTGCACAAGTCATTGTTGAAGAGTCTAATTCAAAAGGAAGCTTAAAATTTCTCATTTGATTCTTTGCTCAAAGATAGTTATAATTTGCTAAAGGTGTTTGTTGTCTCAATACCTTTATTGTCTTTAAATTTGCATTCAAATCAATTGTTTAAGAAGTGAGTCAATAATGTTGATCATCATTTGCCCAGTCTTATGAGTTGCACCTGCACTGTCATCATGCTTTGATTGTTAATCAATGTTAGCCATAACTGTTTTGGAAAATGCAAGATATCTCACTCAAATCATATTTTCATAAGTTGTCAAATAGTCTAAGTTAATATTGCAATATCTTTATGCTTTCAAAAGTGATTACTCTACTCTATTATTGAAAGAAAAGGAAATCAGAATTAAAAATCTTGGTCAAAGTAGAAAAAATTTTGACACTGATTCTCCCCCCCTCTCAGTGTATGTCCATAACTCCAACAACTATAAAGCAAAGTGTGGTATAAAATTCAACTATAAAGCAACATAGGATTTTACAATGCTAAATATAAAGCTAAGCATGATTCTATATGCAACTACAAAGCAAAACATGATTCTAACTATAAGACTCCAAATGCTCCAATGCTCCAAGCTATTCCTACATGATAACTTTACTCAAATGTGGGATGTCAAATACTATAGCAAAGGGTTGTATTTATAGGATTTTCCAAGCATCTTATGATGTGGTAGCAATCAACGGTCAAGATTCAAACATAAGAGATGAACGGTGGAGATGGAAGGAGTTAGAAAGAATCGTGTGAGGGTGTTCCCTTGACCAAAGGAAACATGCCAAATGTATGGGAGAATCAAATGTGTGAGAGGGCCAAGTGTCAAAAGTGTGAATTTGAATTGGTTGAGAATAATGTAATTTAAATATTAGACATATTTAAATTCATGTGACACTTGATGAGGTGGCAAGAGGAAAAGTTGTAGCCATGTGCCTAAATTCAAAGTTCCCTTGACCAAAGGCAACATACCAAGTGTGTGAGGGAATAAAATGTGTGAAAGAGCCAAGTGTCCCCTTGACCAAAGGCAACATACCAAGTGTATGAGGGAATAAAATGTGTGAAAGAGCCAAGTGTGTGAAGTTTGTTGAAGAAGTGTGTGAGGAATAAACCATGTGTTTGAAAATTTGTTGAAGATAATTCTAATTAAAAATTATAATTATTTAATTTCATGTGACCTTGGTGCTCAGTGGCATGAAAATTTGTAGAAATGTGCTTGAATTCCAAATTTGGGATTAGTGAGAATTAATTAAATAAAACAAACTTTAGAAAAAAAATTATATAATTAAATTAGAGGAATGTGATTTTAGATTTGGAGAATTATAAGATATGAACTATATAAATAAATTGAGAATTTATTTATAAGTAGTTGAAATATTAATTAAATAACTTAGTATTTAATTAATTAAATGTCTTGATCAATTTTAAGTGTATACATTTTTCCCCTCTTTGAAGTAATGTGTTTACATGTTGCTTCAAAGAAAAATTTGCTGCTAATGTTTAGAAAAAAAAAATTGATTCCTCATACGCTGATTTTCAGGTGATAATGGATATATGCCCCTCGGGAGATAAATCGATGAATTTTTTGAATTTTGAGGATTTTTTTTGGAATTTTTTATGATTTTGTGATGATTCAGCGATTTATCTCCTGATAAAGAAGATTGACTCTACCAATTTGATTAAATGGATTCCGCCAGTTGATTAAATATTTCCCTACTTTGCCTCCTTGTGTTTGATGTTTGATAATTGCTTCAATCGATTGTTTGATTTGATGATGTTTGATATGATAGTTGATAAATTGACCTCATGATAGGTGAGGATCAATGATAGGATGATGATGATTGACCTCATGATAGGAGAGGATCAATGATAAATTGATGATTGACCTCATGATAGGCGAGGATCAATGATATATTGATGATGATTGTCCTCATGATAGGTGAGGATAAATGATAGATTGATAATGATTGTCCTCGTGATCTAGGTGAGGATCAATGATAGATTGATTGATTGATATGCCAATTTTATTGATTGATATGTTGATTGTGATATGTTATGATAAGAGGATTTCTACATTTGGTGCAGGTGGATTTAGATTTGATTGGGCGATGTGGTCTATCATCTTTGATTGATATGCCCTAGTATAGGATTGATTAATCTACTGATACTTGATGATATACACTGATTCAGTTGAGACGTTATGATTTCTGCCATGTTTTGATGATGTACCTCTCGATATTTGGATATCCTTGTACACTTTGACATTATGATTTTGAGGTTATATGATATGTGGTGATGATTATCGATCTATATGCCTATGATGTTTATATGATGATGATCATGATGATTATGATGGATGCATTTTATTTCTATTTTACGATGCTATGTGATGGTCTATATGATGATGATATGATATGCTATGGATGCAAATGAAGATGTAACTGATGTGCTATGATTTTATGATGCTTTATGAATGATGCCTATATGTGATGGATCTTATTATGCCAATGAAATGTAATGTATTTTATGTTTTTGTACTTTTCTAATGCAAATAAATGATGCAATGAATGAATGATGTATGAAATGATCACATGATGGTGTATAGTTCTATATATGTTTATGTTGTTTATATGATGATGATCATGATGATTATGTGATGTATGCAATGATGATATTATAATGCATGATTGATGATCCTATATGCTTTATGGATGATGCTTTATGCTATGTGATATGAGTTTGATTATGCAATTGATGTGAGATGTTCTATGTGATGATTATGTTGATCCAACTACTCTTTTTTCAATCTTGGATTTGAGTAATAACGAATTCATCTTCACTAGTGGTTTTAGATGTTCATAACAATGGCATTATATCTTTTCGAATCATGTTCTTCAGCAATGTTTTCTTCTTGGAAGTCTTACTCTGCTAGATATGTCTTTCAATCTTCTTAAGTGAATCCAAGATCCATTTCATTAAAGGAATCTAAATGATTTCAGTGATGCATCAAGTTCAATTATTCCCCTATTAAAATAGAGATATTTTTCTGCTTGGCAATCTTACTCTACTGGATATGTCTTTCAATCTTCTTAATGGACCAATTTCTTAATCCATTAATAATTGATGGAATGATTTTGATTATGCACGTGAGATGTAATGCACTTCTTTTTGTGTTTTTTGATGCAAATATTATGATTTGATGCATGGATGTGAATGATGTGAGAATGCTTTCTAATATATGCAAATGATGATGCAACTGATGTGCAACTAAATGAGAATGATGTGTTTTTGGTTAATGTCAAATGTACTCAATCCATTGATAATAGAGATAACACCATCGTGAAATTGTTTCAACTTTGGAAAACCCCTAAATACAGATGCAATACAAACATGAATGCAATCTACCCTAACCATGCAGATCTAATATGCAAAAGTTGTCATTGTAACAACCAATTTGTCATGCTTTTTATCATCATTTGGCTTTTAAAATGTTGAAAGTGGGTACAAGCATTGATGGCATATTTTAGACCATGATGACCTGAGTACTACTTCCATGATTTTTTGATATTGCAAGTTAACACAAGCATCTAAGTATAATTAAATTAAGATGACCTGAGCATTACTTGTGAAAATAGACAAGAGTTAACCATTTTCCCATGCAAATTCGGAATGTCATTAGAGATACTTTGTAGAGCATGTCCCACAACAATTTACACAGTAATAGTGATCAACTTACAGATAGCAGACAAAGAAAAATCATACTCCTTCTTGGCTCCTCTAGTGCAATACATCATCAAGGTACTCCAAAGAAATGATAACAGAAATTGAAGTTCAATAGTTTGAACATTTATGCCACAATGATAAGGCCATGATTCAGAAAAACACCATCCATTGAAAGTTTGATTTGATTTGATTATTTTGATTGTTTGATTTGGATGGTTGATGTGTTCATGTTTGTGACTGATATTTAATGTTAAGTTGTACCGTGATCATTGTGTTTGTTGTGTTTTTCTTACTATTGTTTGTCTGTTGGTTTAAGCTCAAATTTTATTGCCCCCAGTGAGTTCAGGATTTTTCCCCCAGTCTAGGGTGAGACACGACTACAATTCCAATATATGTACATGAAACTTTCAGATGATAGGTAATTTGATGGTGAAAGTGAATGGTCGGCATGCTCAAATAGATGGAAAAGATAATCCATCACAAATAGTGCCTATTGCCAGGTTTTCACTACTTGTTTTTATTGCACTTTTTCAGATTTTATAATTTTTTTGATTTTTTTATTTTCACTTTTTTGTATTTCTCTCTTTTTTATTTTTTTGTATTTTTCATTTTTTCTGATTTTTTTTATTTTTGATCCTTTTTTTTTTTGGATTTTCTCAGGATATTTAAGATGGAATGATATGATATGACTTATTGAATAAACAAGATTCCCCACAAAAGAGGTAATGCAACCATGGATAAACAATAGATCAAAATGAAAGATTCACTGCAAAACATGTCACACAAGCAACATATCTCTTGTCAAAAGATGATAATGGTTGATTGATTAAGATGCCAAGAATGATTGATTTCATAAGGCATGATGATGATGAGTACTTAGGATCACTGATTTCTTCTAAGTACAATAAGATTGATGATTGTTGATGATTGATTGACAAAAGATATCATGATTGGATAATGTTTTACAGCTAGGCTCAAATATGATTTACATGATAAGGTTCAAGGTTGCAAAGGGACATGATGACATGGATTTTGATAAGTTAGGAGATATGGAATGGAAGAAAGCAAGGATAAAAATAATGAATGGGATGATCAAGATCAACTAGATAAGATACAAACACAAAGCTCGATTATTTTTCCCCTATTCCTCATCAAGACCAAGGATGAGAAGAAAGGATGTATCTAGTAAGAATGACAAAAGATGGACAAGAAAAAATATATGGTACGGAAGATATGGATAAAGCATATAGGATAATATATATGATGTTCAAGGAGATCCTTAACCTTGTCAAGATCAAAGGTGGAAATGTAAGGAATGATAAGATGGATAAAACTTTCCCCTCCAAGTGTAGAATGCAAGAGGAATATGGAAAATAGGATATGGATGATAGGGAAATGGAGGAAGTACTTAAGCATCAAGTTTCACAACCAAACATCCCAACTATGTGCTCTAATAAACCATGGTCATGGGAGTTAGACTCTTAAATGCTGGCAAATTTATGGTATGATGGGGTAATGGATAGGAGGTTCAAAGGTTTTTTGATGGATAGATGGAAAGGATGGAAAGATCAACATTGGCACACACCTTGAAGGGTGGTGGAGTGATGGAGGAAAAATGGATTTGGAAGGTAATAGGTTTTTAAATGGAATATTTGAGGAAGCTTTTGGATTAGCAAATTTGGATGCCAATTTAGATTTTATTGCTTCTTTGAGACTTTTAGGAATCCACATGATGTTTGACTTTGATATTTGCTTCATGGGCCTTTGTGGCCTTTGACATTTTTCTTTTTGATTTATGGACTTTTGTGGGCTTTGAAAATTTCCTTTTTGCTTTGATGGGCCTTTGTGGCCTTTTGAAATTTTCTTTTGATTTATGGACCTTTGTGGTCTTTGAAAATTTCCTTTTTGCTTTGATAGGCCTTTGTGGTTTTTTTAATTTTTTCTTTGATTTTTGATCAAATTTTCTTTTATCTTTGCATGCCTCTTTGAGGAGACATGTTGATCCTTTGACACATGTGGATTTTGATTTGGAAGCTTTTGACATTTGGCACCCAAATTTCTTCCAAGAGCAATGGGAGGGGTGGATTGAGATGAATGGTATGGAGGTATTATGGATGAGTGAGTGTAGATAGAATTTTGAAAGGGCATCAAGGATTTGTGCATTTGTTGTTCTTGAGGAATAGGATATGGACCTAGGATAGAGGGAAGGTTTGATGGACTAGGATGAGACCTAGGATAGATGGAAGGTTTGGTGGATTAGGATGAGGACCTAAGATAGATGGTAGGTTTGATGGACTAGGACACTTAGGTGTATAACCAAGGCCATGATAATATGAATTTTGTTGGATAGAAAGGGGTTCCAAGATACCTTGTTCATGAAGGTCTAATCATTTTCCTTTGTAGTTCATACTTTGACACATTCATTTACCAATGGGATATGTGTTGTTTGTGAAACAAGATGCTAGTCCATTTTGGGGAGGATATTATATGGATGAAAGGATAGGTGTTGGAAGTAAACCAGATTGGATAAAGGTGGAGGATCCCAATTTGTAGGTGTGTGGTTCATGGACAACTTGTATAGGTGTGATAGGATCTTGACACATGGGATGACGGGGTACTTTGATCTTGACTTGGAAAAGGATCACAAGGTGTAGAAGATGGAGTAGCTTGATCTTTATTAGGGGTGGAATCATCATATAGTGGTGTGAAGGGCATATCTTGATCTTGAGAAGGATGAACATCCTCATGGAATGAAGGGATATCCTAAGATGGAAGCATATCTTTATCTTGATGAGGAAGGGAATCATGAGATTTTGTAGAAAGCATATCTTGATCATGAGAAGGTAGGCCATCAATAGATGGGATAAAAAAATTAGCATTCTCCTGGGATGCAATGGAATCATGAGATGGTATAGATTCATTATATGGGGTGGAAGGAGGACTTGGAGTGATACTTTTCTCTTGAGATGGAAGGGAGTCATCATGGATGAAAAGTGAAAGGAGGGGATCATCATAGAATTCTTGAGAGATTCAGTCTTGGTCAAATATTGGAAGAACTTTTGAAATTTTGGTATAATTGGATGAGGTGGAGAGAATGTTTTGATCTTGAGGTGTAGAGGAGTCTATTACAACATGGTTTGGATTGAGAGATTGACATGAATCATTGGATATAGAAGATATGATAGAAGAAGGTGGTTGAATGAAATTGTTGACTTGAGTGAAAGAATCTTGAGGTATATTTTAGCTTATGGGAGATGAAGATAGATGCATGACATGGTAAGATTGTTCAATATCCTTTGTGTTTGAAGACTTTGATTTGGGTTTCTCATTTAAATTTTTCAAGAATTCAAAGAAATTGAACTTGGATAATGTAGTTTTTGGTGGAGAAGGTGTCATGTCCATATTTTTGTCAGATGGATAAGAATAGATGTCTGACAACAAATATATTTTTGTGGTTGTTTCCCTTTGTATATCCCAGATTTTTTGTTGAAGGTTTTTCATTTGATGGGCTAAAGCATTCAATTGATCCTCATCTATTTCAAGTTGATGAAATCTGTGAAGAGGGTATTCTTCAATCTCAGCTATGATGGTTTGATTTTCTGGTTCAAACAGACAAATAGATGGTGAATTTAACTCTCTGGTTTTCATTTAATGGATGTGCTAAAAAAGAGCCTGGATGCACTGGAAGATAGCCTGGATGCACTATAGAATGGCTTGAATGCATTGCAGGATTGGTTGGATGTGATACAAAATGGCTTGCATGCGTTGCAGGATTGGTTGGATGCACTACATAATGGCTTGAATGCACTGCAGGATTGGTTGGATGCACTACACAATAGCTTGAATGCGCTAAAGTATTGGGTGGATGTGCTACAGTAATGGGTGAATGTGCTACAGAATGCAATGGATGCGTTGGCAGATATAGTGGATGTGTTATAACAACATATGGATGCACCAGAGAATTATTTAAATGACTCAGAACAAGTAGTGGATGTGCTGAATTTGGGAAAATGTCACAGTTTCTTGCAAGTTTGTTTGATTTTTTCAATTTTCTAGTCAGAGAATTGGTTGTTTCAAAGGATGTTTTCTAAATCAAGGTTTTCACTTCTAGTGTGATGTTTTTTTTGAATTTTTTTCAAAAACACATTGGTAAAACAAATCAAACATGTACAATCCTAAGGCTATGTAGGACAATATTTACTGGATTCCCACTTGGATTTTACTATAGTTGTGCTTACTTATAGCAAATGACTAGATGATTGACCCCACTAGCTCCCCTCCACGACACTCACTTATATGGGGCAACCAAGCATCAATACCCATAAATCTCCCATGGCATATTTCTCATCTCTACTACAAGCTGCAAAAATGTGGGATAGCTTCAGAACAACCGTTCCTACACCAGTAAATAGATTAAGGATTTTTTCCTTGCTACAACAAAGGGTTCTAGTATAGGAATTTTTTTTGTGGGGGATCATCAACAAGAGACCATTATTTCCCTTCCTATTGAAACAATCCTTGTGATACTTGAACTTTCCTCAAGTACCCACATTTATATCCTTATTGGAAGTCGCTTGGCTTTAGCGTGTTACCAATTGGGTCATTCCCTTGGGTGATTACTTTTTCCCACAAGGCAGGCCCTCTAAGGATTAAAAAAATGAATGGGCCTATTTTTTTGGTCACCCAGTTAAGGGGAGAGCATATGCCTACCATTCATTAAGCATAGAAAACATGGTGTTCTTTAACAGGTTCTAATTAAGCTAGATGCCTATCTTAATCAAAAGAAAGCATTTAAATAACTCCAGCCCCTACATAAATCATTAGTAGTTGCATAAGTTTTTCTTTGATCGGCGTATCACCCACCTGCAAGTAGAAAACAACAATTAGTTCTCGGGATTTTAAGATTTTGCAAATTTAAACAGATGCACTAAAACAATCATCCAATGCACTAAAATAACTCATGTATGTGCTACAAGAACTAATGAATGCACTAAAGTATTGACTAAAAGCATTGAAAGACTCCCTATATGTGCTAAAATAGTTGCTCAATGCACCGAAAGAAATTTTGTATGTGCACTATGGTTGTTAAAATGACCACTTAAGAAATGAGATGTTCTAAATACAATAAATCTAAGTTCCTAAATGCAACTATATGATAAAAGCCATGATACTATGATAATGGTGATATTTTGACAAATGGATGATGATGTTAGATTTATACAATGCTAATGCTATGATAGAAAGCTAAAATGATTTTCCATATGCTCAAATAACCATTAATATGATGATCTAAAGTGAAACTATAAAGCAAGACATTAAATAAAATGCAACTATAAAGCAAAACATGATTCTAAGTTAACATGATGCTACAATGCAAACTTGCTAAAGTGCTAATCTATGCTATAAGACTCCAAATGCTCCAATGATTCAAAGCTATTCCTTCATGATAACTCTACTCAAATGTGGGATGCCAAATACAATGGCAAAGGGTTGTATTTATAGGCTTTTTCAAGCATCTTGTGAGGTGGCAAAGATCAACAGTCCAAATTCAAACAAGAGGGATGAGCGGTGGAGATGAAGAGAATCGAGAATGTGTCCCCTTGACCAAAGACAACATGCCAAATGGATGGAGGAATATCTTGACCAAATACAACATGCCAAATGGATGGAAGACTCAAGTGTGGGAAGAAAAGACCATGTGCTTGAAAGTTTGTTGTAAAAGTGTGTGAAGAATAAGACATGTGTTTGAAGATAATTCTAATTTAAAAATTAGAATTATTTAATTTCATGTGACCTTGGTGAGGTGGCATGAAAAAGTTGTAGACATGTGCTTGAATTCCTAATATGAGATTAGTGAAACTTAATTAAATAAAACAAGCTTATGAAATTTGTTTATTTAATTAAATTAGAAGAAAATTATTTTAGATTTGGAGAATTATAAAAGGGTGAACTATATAAATAAATTGAAAATTTATTTATACATAGATAGAATATTAATTAAATAGCTAGTATTTAATTAATTAAATTTCGTGATCATTTTTAGGTGTATACAACTCCTATATAGCACTCAATCCTCATTGTAATTATTTCTCAAGCTTTCATATCTTTTGAGAATCTCTTGCTTCTATAGCTTTTTCTTGTTGAGGAATATTGCATATATTATTTGCAGATCTCTTGTGTGGAAGGTGTCTTTGTTCATTGTATAATCCTATGGCTCATGTTTTTATGGTTTTTCACAATTCTAACATGGTATCAAAGCCTTGATTCAACAAACCCCTTCTCAATTTATAAGATTTTTTTCTTGAACAAGGGTTACAAGATTTAGATCTAAATCCCCTTTGTGCTCTTTTTGCAAATTTTGGAGGTGAGAAATTTATAGGTTCATTTTGGCATAAAAAGGACATCACCTTTAGATTCAGAGTTGTCGAGAAAGTCATATTTGGCTTTTTTTTGGCCTAATTTTGACTCCTGAGGTCAAATCTGTGAGGGTTTAAAGTTGTTTTTTTTTCTGGATTCAAATGGTAGCTATAGATTTGGTGCATTTTGGCATAAAACGGACCTCTCTATTGGATTCAAGAGGCCAATTCCACAAATTTTGACTATAAATTTTCCCTATTTCAAGGTTGGGAGAATCTAAGCTAAAAAAAATTCCTAGGGGCCATACGGCCCCCAAGGCATGAAAATAAAAAAAAATTAAAAACTAGGGATGGATTTTTATTTGTTGGTTTTCTTAATAATCTATAACATTTAAGAAAACATTAAAAAGTTGCAGGTATTAAATTATTAAAGGGGGGATATTTTGTGGTTTGGGAGCATTATATTCATGGGTATAATTTGTACCCTGGCAGGCCCCACCATTTGTACCCAATCGACTAGCAGGATTTACAATGGCCGGTCAGCACCATTTCCCAGTCGACTAGAAAATTCTCCTTGCACTGGTTTTTTGATTTATTGGCAGGAATTTCAATTATCCTGGCTACTTTCAAAAAAATTGGCCAGTCTTTCTGATGATGCACAATTTTTTGGCATCCGAAAATATTTCCTAGCAATTCCTATTTTTCTAACTTGAAACCTTTCCTATGCTGACATGATCTTTTTCCACTACAGTACGGAGGAATAATCCGATGAATCTTTTGTTTTGAGAGCCAAAAAAATTTTGGATTGGTGGGAGATATTCTAGGGAATATTTGTTGACGCCAGCATGACATCAAGGAAACTTAGGGGCATCTAGATCCTTGACAAGGGTTAGAAAAACTAAAACATTGAATGTTTATATTGTTTAATGTTGTTGTAACATTCTATTTGCAAACAGGTTTCACAGTGATTGTTTTTCTAGAGTTTCTTCAATTTAGCACAATGTGATTCAAATGTAAGTATGCAACAACAAAAGACAATTTTGAATGCAATTTTTAGATCTAAGATGTAATAATTGACTGACTTGAAGATGCAAAATTTTCAGAATGATGATTTGATACAGTAAAATTATAATGCAAAAAAAATCACTTTTTGAGCAAAATGAAAGATTCCTAAATGAGTGTGTGAGATGAGGAAATGTCGATGAGGGTCAGTTACACTTAATTCATGATGGATTGAAGCACAATTTACCCAAATAAACCTACATCTACAAACAAGATCATTCAAATTGGAACATTAAACTAAGCATTTTACTGAAATTGAAAGCTACAAACTAAGAAAAATAGTTAAATTCCTAATCTAACCCATTTGAAACTTATCTTGTTTTGGAATTGGTGTCGTGTTGATGTGAACAATGACCCTTTCTCAATCCCATGATTAGTGAGCCTATTTCAGTCGATTCTATGGAAGATAATTGATGAAACCATTGTAATTGATGTATGAAAACCTAGCTTATGCTGATTTAAACATGATGCAAGCTAAGTTACCATGATTTTATGCTAAAAATGAACTAATTATGCAATTTCTAAGCTAATCTAAGCTAATTCTAAGCTAAAAGATGAAAACCCTAATTTATATACAAATTAATATGGATACATGGAAGCCATTAATGGATGCTCTAAGCTACTCTATAATTAAAATTAACTAAGATAAGCTAAAAAGTGAGTGAAACATGAGTATGGATGCAAGTATGTTCAACAGCATAAGTTTGCAATTGAAAGATGGATGTTATTCAACAACATAAGTTA
The DNA here is from genome assembly GCA_007258455.2 of Sequoia sempervirens. Taxonomy (NCBI): domain Eukaryota; kingdom Viridiplantae; phylum Streptophyta; class Pinopsida; order Cupressales; family Cupressaceae; genus Sequoia; species Sequoia sempervirens. The sequence goes on from VDFB02350068.1 coordinate 32,669, forward strand.
ACTTTGAAAAAGATTGATGATATTCAATAGCATAAGTTTGCAATTGAAAGATGGATGATATTCAACAACATAAGTTTGCTCTGAAAAAGATGGATCCATTTATCTCCAAATAGTGATCTATTTATAGGAGAGAAAATGAGAAATGGAGGGTTGAGATTGAAAAGATTAATCAATGGTCCAAGATGAAGGAGATGAGAAGCATGGATCATGGATTCTCATCAATGGATGAGATTGCATGATAGGATTTAATCAAGGGTTCACACATGCCTCAAACAAACACATGTTTGACCTGCTCACGTAGGTAAAAGATGACTTGTTCAAAAGGTTAAAGGTTAAAACTTGCTCAAGAAGCTAAGTGAAAATATCCCTTTTTCAAATGATAGAGTGAATAAGAATATTCATTTGGAATATTCATTTGGGTGAGGATAAAAAGCATTTTGAAAATTAAAAGAAATTCTTAATTGCGCAAAAAGGGGATAAGGAATATTCCATGGGAATATTCCCTTCTTAGAGGAAAATTAGTTTAATTGCTAATTAAACGAGATTTAATCCTGCAATTAGGGGATTTAGAGGAATAAAGTGATATTTATCAAATTAAATAATTTAATAAATGGGGGGAGAGAGAGATGAAATGATATTTAATTAAATAACTTAGGGTTATTTAATTAAATAAGATGACTTAGGGAATTAAATTAAATTTTTTGATTTATTTAATTTAATAAGATGAAATGTTAGCGTGAAGGGGGACGAATTAATCTAATTAAATTAATTATGCTAATAGATGAAAATGATGCAATTAATTAAATTAAATTAGCTAGGTTAATTTAATTAATGAAGCAAAAATAGGATGGGTTTAAAGAGGAAATGGTGTTAGTATATCTATTTCAAATGCATGATAACATTTAGGACATTTTTCAATGTCTACAGAGTAATGAATAATTTCAAATTTTGGTGACCTAGTGAGTGCAATTTGAATATAGATTTAACCTAAATGATTGAAATAAACCCTAATTCAATTTATGATGCAATATAAATTTAATATTTTTGTATTTTCATGTCTTTTATGATGTAAAAAATGAAACCCTAAATGAACAATGCAACACAATACAATACAAATCTAGACCTACCACTATTTACTTCATATTTCAGAAGGTATATAGTGTTAACATGTCAGGTTCACCAAAATGAAACAAATAAAAAAGAGATCATATGTCCTAAATGTAAAGAACCTAGGATTGCAAGGGGCCTTTTTCCAAGTTTCATTAAAGAGGGAGATCAACAAGGTAAATAGATTGACTATCAACCATGAAGGTGAGCCAATCAGATCTAGATCTCCTTCTTTGAGGGACTAGAAATGGATTAGAATTGACTAGAATTGATTAACCTAATTAGACTATGTGACCTAATATGAAAAATGCAATATTCCAAAAGTGCACATACTAAAACAAAAATTTGCAAGCATGCAGAATAATGTGTACCTATCATAAAAAGATAGATATGGCATACACATGAGGACTAGGATTCCTAAGGGTGTATGGGTCTTTGATAGGGTATATTTTGGGGTCCTCTAATGATAGATATGAGCTTATGATTTCCATATGCAAACTTTTTCAGAATGTTGTCGAATTATTCTATAGGTGAGTTTTTGTGGCTTGACAAGATTTAGGGCTTTGAATGTAACGATGGACAACTTGTCTTCAATATTTCTTCAATCCTTTTTCAAACCTATAACCTGGACATTCAAAGAGAGGGAAAATGTCAGGCCATTTAGGGGCTTTTCTCATTCAAAACCCGTGTAAGTGTTTCCACTTCCACAATGGCAATGTCAATGATAAATGGATAATTGAAAGGAAGGAATGATGAAATCACTAAGTGTTTCAACTCACCACCCTTCAATGTCTTCTTTGAAGGATTGAAGTCACACACATCTCCTCAATGAATTGGATCTTTTCTACTTAAATACTTGAATGCTTTGGAGACCTACAAAAGTGTTAGCCTTCATAAAAAAATGATAACATGACAACATGAACTCACATACACTTTGACATGATGCTTGGATCTTGAATTGTTGCATTAAATCTTTAAAATATTTCTCTTGACTTGCTCTTGAATTCTCTTGATAATAGTATTTGCTCGATCATTTCACTTCTAGTTTCAAATGGTGAAAAGGCTAGGTATTTATAGGCATTTATTCAATTTCCCAAAAATTAGATTCTAAAAGTTGAAACTTGAAATTTGAATTTTGAATGTTAAAATGTTGACATCAACATGCCCAAAATTGGGTCTTGGCTAAGAAGGGGGACCAATACACCCAAGGGCATATGGGTCGTAGCCCTTATTTCTAGGACATTAAGTGCCAGGGGCAACATATGAATTGGATGCATTTATTCAATACTTGCAACTAATTGAAAAGTGGTATAAATGGGCTCCAAAATACATAATTTTAGGAAATTATGGGGTCAGTTAGACTCAATAATTTAGGGGGAGCAAAATATAGTGTGAAATTGTAAGGGTGACAATTTTTGATGCTACAAAGACAAAATAGACCTCAATATGGTTGAGAAATGAAAGTTGATATAAAATTTTCCCTATTTTGGCCACTATGAGAAAATGCAAAAAAATTGTGCAATGACCCCCTCGATTGTATGACTATATGGTCATCAATTTGTAGGAAATATTTTTTTTAAATATCATGCAATTTGCAAACAAAAATTAAAAATAGAAAAATTAAAAAATTAGAAATTAGAAATTATTAAACATGAAATATAAAAAATTTATTAAAAATTTAAATTAAAATAAATTAATTAATGGGATGGGGTCCACAAGCCCCCACTCCCCAGTACCCTAGTACACCAAGTAACCAAAAGTAACCAATAGTTTTAGACAGCGTGGGCCTTTGGCCTATTCCATAGCCTTTTGAGGTGGGGCCACGAGGGCACAGCCTAAGCCCCCCTCCTAATGGGTATAAATTTAATCCATAGCTTTTTAATATTTTAAAAAAAAAAATTAGATCCACCACGCGATTGAATACCCAAGGGCCACCAGGCTGCCACCCATAAACCTAATTGGAGAAAAAAAATTCATATGGGCATAACGTTTGCCCAAGATGTCAAATTTTTAACTTTCAATAATCGAAAGAAATCTCTCTCTAAGAACTACATAGTGGTACAACTTTAGTTGAACCATGAATTTTCTATTTTCATCCATTTTTAAGGCTCAAAATCTAGATGTTCTCTTGTACATGGTTTTGAGCATAAATTTTGCATACGAAATTATATTTTTGATTTCAAATGGGCATTGGAGAGCATGTTCAATATACTACACAGTGGGTCATTCATATTTTTAGTCTATGGTATAGAGAGAGGTTGGTACTTTTGATCACTTGTATGTGTCTAAGTTTCAAGGTGTGATTACATGAGCATCCAAACGGAGGCGAAACCTTGAGAGAGTAAATGTCCTTATGTGATATTTATGATGGTATAGTTGATTGTCATTTTGGTGCTTATTGATACAGGTTTATAGGTGTTTTTCAAAGTTGGACTTTGATGGTGGTAACGTGTAGAGACTTAGAGTCTCATGTGGGTGATAGTTGAGTGAAAATACAATGTTGGAAATGATTATGGTGTCATGGATATGTAGGTACATTTGAGAATTAGCATGACATGATCATGTATGTGGTTCTTTGGTGGTGATATGGTTTGGTGTTAGGAGGTTGTTCTTATCTCGATTCTTGATTGGTTCCTTGACTATGGCTACCCATTTGTGGACATGTTTGGTGAAACATATTTATGGTTGATTTGGTGTTTGAGTCTTGTTATCTACAATATTATCTTCTTTGATATCTTGGTTTGTAGGCTACTAATGTAATGATGAGTTTGCATGTTTTTGTATTTTGGATCTATGAGTTATGTAGTTGTATGGGTTGATCAACCATTTAGGTGTAGTAGGATGACTAGATGTGGATTATCTATATCCACGTGGTTGATTTAGTGTTGATGTATACTTTGTTAATTGGCCTTTCCTATGGTCATTTATGCATTGGTATGTTGCTTTTGGATGTGAGGATGGATGGTTAAGAGTACCTAATTAGTCGATTACTAAGACTTGTAGCATGTGGTATTATCATGATTTCATGATAGCTTGGTTACACATTTTAGTAGGAGATTTTGATAGTGATGATTTGACAATGTAGGATTTATTCCTAATGTTTTGATAGTGATGATTTGGCAATGTAGGATTAATTTTATTCAGTTAGTTAATTAGAGCATAAATCATAAAATCCAACATTAACTATGAAGCACAAAGGAAGATAATTAAATAAAACAAAAATGATTATACGGAATTTCCTTTGAAGCCTCCATGAATCACCTCCATAGCCCTTCTAACTTGCTGCAAATGTAATTATTGCCCTCAGATCGAGTGTGTGAGCAATCTTTGACTATGACAATGTCCTAAACAAGCTTTGAAGGATTTGAAAATGACAAATAATGACTATGCCTATGACAATAAATGACAAGACTATGCCTAAGACTCAAAGATTATGCCAGAATGAAATATCAAGAAACTGTGTGTCCTACAAATTGTAAGTCTAAAATGTGAGAAAAATTGAAATTTTATAGAAAATGCAATTTTGGATAGACGACCAAGATTAAAAGTTGACAGAAGCCTAAATCAGAGGCCAAGATTGTGTGTGACAACCCATAATTAGGGTTAGGGAAAAAAAAACTGAAATGAGTAGCTAAGATGTCATTTGAGAAAAATCGCATCGACAATTGAGAATAAATGTGACAAGAGGATAAAGATTAGCCAAAACGATAAAGATTTCAAAAATCAAAAGAAGATAAGATTCGAAAAATCAAGAAGATAAAGACTGGACAGAAAAAGAAGATTTAGAAAATCAATAATTTTCTCAATTAGTTGATTTATGGAAAAAGAATGACATTTTTGAATTAAAATTAATTCAAAAATATGGATTTATGTGATAGTAAATAATTTATTTTCAGATTATCTACTAAAAGAAGTGGCAGTTAATAATTGTGAAGCCATTTTAAATAATTAATTTTATTTAAAATGAGGAAAATGTCAAATAAGGCAATTAAATAATTAAAGATAATTATTTAATTTATAGAATGTGATTAATAATTAAATAAATTAATAAATCTATTTAATTATGAGAGTGAGTGACATATTAAATAAATAAATAAAATTCATTTATTTAATAATTAGGAAGACAAGGAATTAAATAAATTAAGAAATTTATTTAATTGTAAGAAGATAATAGACCATTAGTGATGTATCGAATAAATAAATAAATTTTATTTATTTAATAATCATGGAGAATAAACAGACATGAATTAATTAAATAATTATGAATTATTTAATTAATAATCGAATGTGGACCAAGGACATAATTAAATGTCATAATTATGCTAGGACGAAAGATGAAAAATTAGCCTTATAGGCCTAGGTCATTTTTAAGTGTACATTTTTCCCCTCTTTGTCATAATGTAGCATGTCGCATTGTGACAAAGAAAATAAGTCAAAAATATGCCCCAATGCAAAATAAGATGAGGAAGAATGATGAGGAAGGTAGCGATATTCCCCCTCGAGAGGACAAACAGGTTCCAAGAACATGGGTGTGCTCTCGAAATTGATGAGAAGACTAGAATATGAAGAGACAAAGAAATGTTAGAGCAAAAGATATGGATGATGAAGATGCAGACTAGATGAAAGGTTAGAGGGGAAACGAAGAAGGGTGGGACAGGAAAGAATCCTTCAATACTTGCCAAAGAACTAATAGACGTTGCTCGAATCATCATTGGGCAGTAAAAAATGACACAAATGGACAACAAACACCATGGTATGACATAGACCAAGGTGTGCAAGGTCATCCACTTGAAAAACAGATAGTCATAGACAAGGAATGTCCTAACTCATACTAAGGGTCATGTTTCCCCAATCTTTTTGTCAAGACAATCCACAGATAGTAGTCAAAGAAAATAAAATAAGTCATGAGACGTCATCACACCTCTAAATCCTTCATGGGACATCCTTGAAATTTAGCTAAGTAACATGACGAGACAAAAGATAAGACAAAGATAGACACAATAGTCAAAGATAAGGCAGAGATGAATAGAAAAGTTAATAGCCATTTCTTAATTTTTGTTTTGCCAATGTTTTTTTTCCAAAGATTGATTTCTTGTCGGTTTGACAGTTTTGACAGTTTAAGAGTTTTTCCAATTCAACGGTGTTGATGGTTTAACAGGGCCTATTGTCAAGGACACATCCTGAAAAAGGAAAAGGACATTTTGACAAGGTCCAAGTCCAAGAAGGACACATCTTGAAGAGGACCAAAGAGTGATGAGATTGACATTGTTTTGACTAATATTTTGGCAGGTTGACTAATGTTGACTGTAGGATTGATTGGCTTATGTTGTCTGATTTTGACCAATTTTGACATTGATGTTTTGAATGACTGTCTTGTGTCAAGTGCGACTATGTCCGCTTTATTTGACCGATGTGACCATGTTTGACTTATGATTTTTATTTTGACAAACCTAAAAGGACTGACCTAATGTCTCAAGGACTCATCAATTGATGGCCTTTCCTACGTAGCAAATGCGTAGAGACAATGTAGTTCAACAATGACATGGATTGATTGATATGACTAACTTTGACTCTGTTTTGGGATTTTGACATTGATTTGGATATTTTTGTGTTGTTCTTCAGAACATTTTTTAATTTTTTTTAGGTATTTCTTCAGGACGTTTTTCAATTTTTATGTCTTTTTTTTTTCAGGACATTTTTTATTTTTTAAGTCTTTTTCAAGACATTTATGATGTTTTTGTCTTTTTTCAGGATATTTTTATGATGGTTTATCTTTTTTCAGGACTTTTTCCAATGTTTTTGTCTTTTTTCAGGACATTTTATGATGTTTTTGTCTTTTTGAATGGTTTAAGAGGATCACCACAAATGCATGTGACTAATTCCTACACATGAGAATCCAAAGACAAACATGATTTATTCTTCCCCTAGACAAAGTTGAATACCAATTGATAAAATTGTTAATAGCGTTGTTTGTGATGGGAATGGCGCATCCATTCTAACATGAGGATATTAGCGATGAAAATGTGGCCAGAAAGTGTCAGTCTATGACTAGGCCAGGAACAAAGTCAAGTAATATTTTGGATAATGTGCTTGTATGGATTAGACTCGTTGCATTTGGAATGACTTGGTTAGGACTAAAAGGGATGATGGAGTATCTTTAGACCATTTGACAAGGGAAATCCAAGATAGGTGACAGACATGAAAGGATGAGAGGTGGCCTTGGTAAAGGACAGGATACATGAGACTAAGGGAATTGTCATATGATTTTATAGGACTATGTCACATAAGGATAATGAGGTTATGAAAGTAGTGACATGACATTTCATGAATAGTATATGACCGAAGGATAGACATGTCAAGAGTTTTCCCAAAGCAATATTTATGTGTGTCTATTTTATGTCAAGACCAAGTTAGGTGGGAATGATATGGATCCAATGGTCTGATGTCAATATCAAGAGGAAGGTGTAGGAGATAAGAGGATTTTCCCCCAAGTGAAAGAGTCCACATAGACGATTTTACACATGACGCCTATTTGCCAGGTTTTCATCATGGTTAATGTTGGATTTTATGATTTATGCATTGTTACATTATGACAAAGAGGGGCAAAATGTAGACACTTAAAATGACCTAGGCCTGCAAGCTTAATTTTTCATCTTTCATCCTAGCATAATTATGACATTTAATTATGTCCTTGGTCCACATTCGACTATTAATTAAATAATTCATAATTATTTAATTAATTCATGTATGTTTATTCTTCATGATTATTAAAAAAATAAATTTTATTTATTTATTCAATATGTCACTAAGGGTCTATTATCCTCTTATAATTAAATAAATTTCTTAATTTATTTAATTGCAACTTTATTCATTTATTCTTCTTGATTATTAAATAAATGAATTTTATTTATTTATTTAATATGTCACTAATTCTCATAATTAAATGGATTTATTAATTTATTTAATTATCAGTCATAATCCTCTAAATTAAATAATTATCTTTAATTATTTAATTACCTAATTTAACATTTCTCTCATTTTAAAATAAATGAGATTATTTAAAATGATTTCATTTTATTAACTATCACTTCTTTTGGTAAATAATCTAAAAATCGACTATTTATTGTCACACAAAATCCATATTTTGAATTTATTTAATTCAAAATGGTAATCTTCTTCCAAAAATCAAGTAATTGAGAAAATTCTTGATTTTCCAAATCTACTTTTCAGTTCAACCTTTATCCTCTTGATTTTTCGAATCTTACAAATCAAACAGTCTTTATCTTCTTGATTTTCGAAAATCTTTATCTTTTTGACTAATTATCACATTTATTCTCGACCACCGATTCCATTTTCTCAAATGACATCTTGACCACTCATTTAATAATTTTTCCCTAACCCTAATTAGGGATAGTCACATGAAATCTTGTCCACTGATTTTAGGCTTTGTCAGCTTTCAATCTTGTCCATCCGTCCAAAATTGTGTTTTCTATAAAATGCCAATTTGCTCATATTTTTGGCACCACTTCATTGTTATAGACATTTTATGCTTAGAATTTGCTTTGCACTTAGCTTGTTTAATTCAATTTGATTACTTGTCATAGGCATAGTCATTTGTCATAGTCTTTATTTTGTCATT